>OMLP01028970.1:15149-36606 GCA_900302685.1 Spondyliosoma cantharus | reverse complement strand
TTTTGTTTATATGTGGCAGGGTCCGCCACATATAAACAAAAGTAAAACAGAATGAAATTGTTCTATACAGTGAGTTTGTTTATTTAGTCCATTCGGTCATGAAAACAAAGAGAGGTGGTTTATTTAGTTTGTTTATGGCTAAAAAAAAAAAAAAAAACAGTCAATGAAGAGCTTTCTCTTCTGATTAAAATTTGCCCCTTTAAAGACAAACCAGTGAGGACGGATCCACCTGGGGCTTTAGTGTGCGAGGAAAACAGATGGACCGAAGATTAAACAGGGAATTTCTATCACACTCTGTTGTAAATATGCCTGAAGTCTCTAGCCTGAAACGCTGCAGTTACTGATCTTCATTGTTGCTGTATTCTATGAGGGAAAAGAAAATCAATACATAATATTGTGAGCCCATATTGTGCTTGCTCTGAATACCCCCTTTGGAACGGCGTGTGTGCAGTCACAACGATCGAAGATAACATTAGAGACAGAGGAGCAGAGCAGTGCATGCATCAGTGTCACTCTCTACAAGCACAGCGTGGTACTTTAATGTTGGCTTTATGTGCAAACTGTGTAACAACCCGTATTTCGGATCACGTAACAGTGTTTTTTTTCTCTGTCTCCCGTGTTGGACACAACGCATGTTCGAGCCTTCTTTGCTTACACGAGTGGAAATGAACTCACTGGAATCTCACATCCATTTCCAGCTGGAAACAAATGGTGCTTTAAAAAAGCGTGCCTGTCCAGACTTTCACCTGCCTGGAAAATATCATTGCCATGGTTACCTTTTTTTTTTTTCCCAGTAACGATATAATGTTGCTTTGAGTGCTCTTAAAGAAACCATCTGCACAGTGTCCTCTCATTCACATGGCATAGGTGTCACATAGGCGGTAAATGGTTGATGTGTTTATTAAAGCTTTGAAAAAACAGACACGTGTCTTTCATCGGGGATCGCTTGCACACAGTAATATGAGGAGGCAGTTAATTTTTAAGATGATTAAGCAGCAATCTGTGGTGCTCACAGAGGCTGAAATGTGCAAAAACAGGTTCCTCTGGTTTTTGGCTGCCGCACAGCACGGAGACGCCACTTCTCCCATCCCCCTTCTCATTCTACACCACTCCAGCCCTCAGCAGCAGCAGCACGCTGCTTGTAGTTCACATGGAATTGAAAACGACAGAACTAAAGCTTTAAAAAATGTATGAGTCCAACAGATTTAAGAGGGTAGCCTGTTTTTTCTACTGTATTACATTGAAAGTAAGCTGTAATATCACTGGTCAGCTTGATGAAATAAATGACAGCATTCGTAGTGCGTGCAACCTCGTACTGTACAAGTTGTGTCTCTGACAGTCACACTTCCTCGCTTGGAACAGGAAATATTGCATGTGGCTGATAGTCTATCTGGTGAATTTCACATTCGCATTATTATGGAAAATAAACAGCAGTAGCACAATATCTACTGGACACAGTGTGCTCCGAAGTGAATAGCTGCATGTATGATGAATAACTGTTCATAAACGCTGCATTGTGAGCAGTGGGGGAGCTGTCGGTGTTCCCAGTGTGAATGGCCAGCCGCCCTCGGGAACATTTGAGCCACTGATGGTAGAAGGAAAGTATGTCCACTGAGCTCCCCTTGAATCCCTGACTTAAGCGGGGGCATACCAGCCATCTCTGCTATCGTCAGCTGACGTCGCACACACACACTGCTACTGTGTGCCCTGGCCTCGTCTGTCGCCTCGATAAAACAAGGACCCCTTGATGTGCGTTCAGCTTCTGCACAGCACTTTCTATTAATATTATTCAACTTCCAAAGGCGTCGCAAATCAGATGTGAAACATCCATGAGAGCGCTCCTGAGATCACAAAGCTTTCTGGAAGCGAATATCAAAAGCTAAAGCTCGCATAAAGGTCTGCTTCCTCCTCCATATGTTTTTGTCTTGAGATAAGCAGATCACTTTGAATCCATCACACCCAGGCTGACATTTTCTAGGGTCAGAGTTCAGACTAATCTCAGAGGTTTAACAGCCTAACCCTGGAAGGCAGATTTTATCAG
The DNA here is from genome assembly GCA_900302685.1 of Spondyliosoma cantharus. Lineage (NCBI taxonomy): Eukaryota > Metazoa > Chordata > Actinopteri > Spariformes > Sparidae > Spondyliosoma > Spondyliosoma cantharus. The sequence continues at coordinate 34,565 of OMLP01028970.1, read as the reverse complement.
TGAGCACATTTAAAGCATGTACTCAAATATGATGCACACAGACCTACAGTGGAATTGCAGAATGTGTTTTGAACCTGAGACAGATTGTCATAGAAACTGACTTCATGGAGAAGATAATATATGAGCTTCTGCATTATTCACTCCTCTCCCTCGAGGTGTTCTCAGGCGGCACCTCCCTCGGCTTCTCCAGCCTCTGCAGGGTGTCCATGATGTCAAACTGCCATTGTTTCACCTGCTGCACCGCCGTCACTCCCTCCTGTAACACAGTTCACACTGTCAGTTTGTTAGCATGGGGTCATTTTGTATTTATGGCGGTGTTGAGTTTTGAGCCGCAGCATGTTAGCTCAGCAAGTTTCCTTTAAAAGAATAGTTCCACAAATGGGCTTGTTTGCCCTGTTGTCGAAAGTTATATTCGGAGATCAATGCCATGTCCGTATGTTCAATGTGAGGCCACAGCTAGTAGGTGGTAATTACTTTCATCAATAGTTTTTGGAATGAATTTTCTCTTATTTTAACAATGTAGAGAAAGGCTGGAAAGAAGGAGAGAGGGGGTTAAGAATATGATGTGCAACAAAGGTCCCTGGCCAGTATTAATCCACCCGGGGCACTGCGGGTTAGCTTATTTTAGCATAAAGACTTGTGTGAAGTCAGCCTCACCCTGTGACAAGCATGACAAAATCCACCTACTTGCACCTCAAAATCCTGTACATATATTCCATAAAACCATAAAACATATTACAACCAGTTAGCAGAGCTAGCAGACTGCAGGATGTAACTAATGCATGGCAAAGAAGTGGCAGAGCACACATCTGAACCAAGAGTTCGATTTAAAGATAAATACCACTGTCATAGCTTAACGTTTAAAGCAACATTACGTAGAAATTGGCATTCTGTGCGACATGGCACCTCCTTACCTCCAACACCACTGTCGTAAATTAAATTCCCAGGTCTGTAACAATATGTTAAGTTATACAATGTAAGTTAATGTAACTACAAACAAATCCCACTGTGTCGTAACAATGTTATGAAGCAAACATTCATGTGACACTGAAAATGATTTTGAAGCTGTTGATTTGAAGGTGAAAAAAAAAAAAAAAAAGTTACATAATGTTGCTTTAAGGTAATCTTTGAGCCAAAACACTGCCTGCGCTACAGGTTGCAAAGACTCACGTGATTTTTTATTTTTGTGTCGGCCCCCGCGACTATGAGCAGCTTCACTATCTTGTATCTGTTGAGACGCACTGCATCGTGCAGGGCTGTGTCCCCTTCCTGAGAGTACAGAAAAAGGATTGAATTGATGACAAAAATAAATTATGGAGGTGAATCACAGGCTGTTGGGCTGCTGCCTACCCTGTCCCTGGAGTTGATTTTGGCACCACAGGACAGAAGGTACTCCACAATGGCTGTGCGGCCTGTTCTTGTGGCCACATGCAGGGGAGTGCTGTACAACTGCAGCGTGGAGGCAAATCCACGCGCAAACACAAAAAAAAGGACCGACTGTGCATCAGCATAAGATCTACAGTATGATCACAGATGCACATGCGAGTTCAAATTCAGGCGCATTCACCTTATCTCTAACATTCAGGTCAGCCCCGTGGCTCTTCAGGGCTTTGATGACATCCAGGCTTCCTCCTCTGCAGGCCCAGTGTACGGCTCTGGAGCCCAGCTGAAACACAGTAGGAGGGCCTTATCCTATTTATACTGCTGATTTAGGGCCACGAGAGGCTGGAGCTTTAGTGTGTGACGATAATCTTGCCCAATCTCATCATCATCCCCACAAACAAGCAGTGTGCCCGCACGTCTTACTGTACCTGATCTTTAAAGTTGATATCGGCTCCTTTCTCTAAAAGCATCTGGACCACTGCGGTGTGTCCTTGCAGAGAGGCGCGTTGCAGCGCCGTCCTCTTCAACTGGAAAGTTCAGATGTATTGTAAGTAGAAAATCTTGGTGGGGCATCTGTTTTACCCCCATACAAGAAGAGTATACCTCATCGTGGAGATTAGGGTTCCCACCATCAGCCAGATACTCCTCTATTACATTCAGTTTGCCTTGACTGGCTGCATTCATCAGTTCTCTTGTGTCTTCAGGACGCGTCTGTCCACAAAGGAACACACACACACACACACACACACACACACACAGAGAAAAGATTAAATGTTTGTTTTCCTGTAGTGTACATGAGGATAGCTAGGTGATGTGACTAAAATACAACACCTGAGACAGCCACAGTTTGTTCACCCTGCTGCCGTCTTGCAAGAGATACAGAACTCATCCTCCACACTCCAATATAAAAATGAGTTTCATTTGCATGACTTATTATTATTGATAAGTGTATCCATAGTGTAGAGCAGTATATAGGGTCTACAAACTTCCTGTCATTATATAAAACCGTGTGGTAAAATAATAAAGTAAATGAATCTCGTATAAAGAGAACTGTAGCTCACCACAGGGATTTCAATGCTCAGCCTGGGTGAGCGCGTTGTCTTGATATTCTTTTTCCTTTTGCACAGCTCTGTGATATTCTCTCCTCCGCTCCCATCCAAAACCTCACAGTGCAGGTCCGTGGAGGTCCTCCTCACTCTCTCCTCCGCCTGGAAAACGGCAGAAACAGTAATAATGTCACAAAAGGCGATCAAAAAACTAAGACGAGAGAGAAGTGTTATCGGCTTGTAAAGCAGATGTGACCAGTAGGCTGAGGGGTGTTGAGAGCTGGGAACGGTGGTGCTAATGTCAAAATAAATTCACAGCATAGTGCAAGCTATAAAACTATAAACTGCCTCTCAAGCGTTGTTAATACGCTATTACATTATATATCAATGACAATAAATCAATGACCTAGAGTTCATGTCTGTGTGCATGTGACCCGCCTCTATCTGGTTTTATTTGATTTGTTTCATGAAAGGAAAATATCATTGTTATTTATTGTTTTGATGATAAGCTCATGGTTGGTGCCTTTTTTTGTCTATCGTGCATTAAAATCTCTTTGATTATCAGAAACGTATACAGTATATATATGTATTTCTTATTGTTTCATTTGAAAAAAAGACCCAGAGAGTAACATAAGTTATTAGATTGAAATTAATTAAGTCAATGTCAGCAATTATTATCCGTAATAGCAATAATGTTGACAGTTAATTATCTTTGTTTGGTGCACACAAAATGAAGAGAAATTCAAATCAATCTGTGGCAACATAGATATTCAAAGGGCTGACTTTTGCCGAATGTCTTGATACATGAACTTCACTGTGTGTGCGAACAGAAATGCCATGTTCATGCATCCTTTTCAAAGCATATGAGCAGGAATCTTTCCGGTCTGTTAAAAAGGATTAGCTAAAACTCTGGAAATGTAACTCCACTCAGGGCTAACACATTAGTTTAGGATGGAAAAGGAAATGGTCACGGTAGTAGTAAAAGCAGTAGTCGTGAAACTTAATACATTACATAGAAACAATAGAGATTATTAAGTAACGGCTGTACAGGCTCAGGCAAAAGCAAATGCTTAAACATGCTTGGATTGGCATTCAGATTCTTATTAAACGAAGCTGCCCTCCGGAAATATGAAGACAAAGCGAACGAACAAAAAATAATTTTTAGAGTTTTACTGGCTTTATTTCATAATTCAGCCCCAGCAACATCTCCTTTTAACCCCTTTTAGAACTATAAATCCTCTTCCACCACAAGATCTAAGGTCTGCTACAGCTGTCTTCTTTTTAAAAACAGGCAAAAACATGTTCTTTGGGCTAAAACGTACATGATTGGCTAACAGGTAGCACTTTGTTAAAGATTTGTGTAAGATCTTCCAACCTTTTATGTTTTTCTTGTACATGATTTTGCCATGTATGGCGTTTACTCCACTATTTATTTGTATTTTTAAGCAGATTTAGTCCGCAGCTGCCGCAAGAAACGCACTGTATCAAAAAAAACTTGACTCCTGGATCATGTTTTCTCTCCTGTATTGAGAAAAACACAGACTGGGAAATGACTTTGATTTAGTACTGCACATCATTTATGTTCTATTATGATAATAAAACAATCCAACTTCAGGCGATATCATGAATAATGTTGCTTGATTTGCATAGGTGGGCATATGTGCAAATGAATGACACTTTCTCTTCATGTTTGGGGCATGGCTTCAACGCAGACATGATCAGTGCTGCTACGCTGCTTCACACGAAAATACCTGCTCATGCATTGCTTTTGGATTTTCAAATTGGGACATTGAAGTAACAGTAGCGTTGAGATTTTATACACAGTCTGCTTTGCTGAAAAATATCCAATTATCATCACAAATGTTACTTTTTCCTCACCTACCTGAGCTTTCTTTTCTATTCCTGGCTTATGGTCCATCACACTGGCTGCCCACTGCACCACCTCCTCCATCTCAAAAAAAAAATGGGCAAAGATACAAAAAGTCAAAGAGCCACATGCACCAATAATCTATCAGATAAAAGTAAAGGGGCAGATAACTCTGCTGACTGTGAGTCTCTTTATACGGAAGTGCTGTTCGCCTTCGCTTCCTTGCTGGAATGCCGGGTTCATGGTGGGACATTGCGTTACCCCAACAAACAGGTGTGTGTGTGTGTGTGTGTGTGTGTACTTCAGTGTACTTGCCAAAACCTCTCTCGCTCCCTCTACCTCGCCTCCTCTCCGCCATGCACATACAAACACACACGCACACATTGGTATTTAAATGCTGCGGGCACATTCGTTCCACCAGCTCCTGGCTGCGCTCACTGCCGCCTGAGCAAGAGTACGACTCTTTCACAGGAGGACGGCCCTCATAAACACGCTGTTTTGGGGGATTATGTTATTTAAGAAGGTTTCATTACTATGAAGTGATACCTTGTAAATATCTGTTTGAACGCGCACCAACAATCAGTCACTGTGCAGCCCTTCAGCGCTGAAGTTGAACCGTTCCGCAGGTTTCTCTCTCAGCAGGTTCTTCCTCAAGATGGACACTTCCTCTTCCTCGCATGGGTCACATTTCCATGCAAATATGTCATTGGATGCACAGCCGGCCGCGCACACGTTTGTTTACAGAGTGTGACAGGGCGTCGAGTTAACGTTTAACCGGTGTTATTGAGGGAAGTGGCAGAGTTCAGAGGAGCAGGGAGCAGCAGGCGCAGCCATTTTAGCTGCTCGGGACACATCTTTCTACCTCCACCTCCACAATGGAGTGGTTGATTTGACCATCGGCTGACATTTCTACCAAACTGGCTGTGAGTCGTGTTGTCTATTTTACTCTATCTCATGCTCCTCTTGTTGTTTTAGTGTGTAGAGACTAGTTCAAAAGACAGTCTCTGTTGATGAACAGGATAGGAATTTAAGCTCTGTGAACACTTTTCACCTTGTCATGAAGAGAGTTTATTTGTCAACTATAGAGAGAAGCAGCATTAGCTATTGGTAGTTCTGTCATAGGTTATTAGTGTGAGGCTCAGTGATGTGCGTGTTTCAGGTGGAAGGACAGGTACCATGGTGATTATGAATCACTTGAGTGTCGAGGACCCAGACGATGGCTCTCCACTGCTGCCCGAGGCTGCGGAGGCTGATACACCAACGCCTGTCTTTCACAGAAAGCGAGCGGCCGCAAAGACCGACTCCAGGGAGTTTTTCCTCAGCAGGTAACACCTCTGCACGGGCTTCATTTATTTAGTGGAGCTGCTCCGTGTGATTTTGTTCCATTGCTCCGACAGTGGAATGTTTGAGCTTCGCCGTGAAGAATGGTCCACGTGCTCACTGAAAAATTCTGATTTATGAGAAGCAGGCCTGCGAGATTTACGGTGATTCGTGACAACGCAAATAGAAGCCAATCCTGTTCTAATATTCAGCATACACAAATGTGAAGTGTGAACTTGACGCCTCCGGTGCACATAGGAGGATGCTTCTCGAGTCCAGCAGCTTCATATTAGCGTAGTATCTATTCTGGATTTTTTTTTTATGCGAGAGAAGGAGCAACGGGATCATTATCTATGAACCCCCATACTGATGGAAAGGTGGGTTTTGTCCCCCAACGAAACATTGCTGGAGCTTCACAGGAAAACAGTGTTGCAGTGTTCTCCAAAACACCTGAAGTGGAAGGGGACTTTAAAATGTAAAAGAAAAGCTACATAAAATGGCTCCATACAGCTTGTCCGGCATAATCCAAGTCTCTAGAAGCCCAGAAAACCCAAATTGATTCGAAAAGGCTCTATTCACACCCTTCACTGTAGCTGCTAAGCTAAAACATTAGCATGTGCCTCATCTGAAGTGGGTGCACGAACTTCACTGCCTGTGAAGCATTTAAATAACAACTTTTTAGAATCAATTTAAGATTTTGTGGCATCCTAAAACTGATGACACTGCAAAGGCAGAATGTAGCCATCTAGCTTTTCTTTTTTCTTTTCAGTAGTTTTTTACATTTTCAGAGTCTCCATCTGCTTCAGTTGTTTAGCAGAACACTGCAACACTGTTTTGCTGTGAAGCTCCAGAACTGTTTTTGTGGACTACAACACATCCCCTTGACTTTCCATCTATGCGGGGCTGAGCAGACAATGACGGAATTTTCATTTTTGGCTGAACTTCTCCTTTAATGAGGAAACTTATGTTTCGGCAAAAAAAAACAAAAAAAAAACGTGTTAGTGACATCATTAGACAATTTCTATACATGTGGTAATTCATGTGTGGAGGGGATGCTATAAAGCCAGCTCAGTCGTCTTCTGTCCTTACAGGAGTGCGAATCTCATCGTCAGTCTGGTGTTGCTGGTCGGATGCTACTCGGCTATCCTGATTCCTGCTTACCTCCCCTTGGATAGGGGGGCATCTCTCGGCGATGACTACCAACAACCCAAAGATCTGGTAAGGATACACACCTTAGCAATCATTTTTTAAAAAAATTTATTTTATCATTACTCCCCTTTTACCAAGCTTCTCTGCCTTCTCTTCAGCTCCTATTAAACCGGTCAGCCTCCCTGCTGACAGACCCCTGTCAGCCTCGCTGGTGTCTGAAGCACCTAAAGACCCTGGCCTGTTCTGCAGGCCTCCTCAACATCCCTGTGTTTGTGCAGCGGGACAGATCTGTGCTCTGGGATCTGTCCCCGCCTCTGGGGCTCCAGGGCAGCGAAGAGCATCTGGCACTGGCTCTTGCCTCCCTGCCTCAGCCTGGCCTGCCTCCATCACTGAGAGGTGACAGCACCTGCAGGCGGTGTATGGTGGTGGGCAACGGAGGGATTCTTCATGGGAGCCATCTTGGATCCCATATAGATCAGTATGACATCATTATCAGGTAGGTGTCGGGCACAGAAGAAAAACACACTGTGTTGATGAAATACGGTCCATTTCACGTATGCGTGTTGATCTCTGTTACCAGGCTGAACAACGCTCCAGTGGCTGGCTTTGAGAGGGACGCCGGCTCACGCACCACCATCCGCCTGATGTACCCAGAGGGGGCGCCTCACTCTGCCAACGAGTACAAAAAGACTAACATGGTTGCTCTGGTGGTCTTTAAGAGCCTGGACCTGGACTGGCTCACTTCTGTCATCACCAAACAGCCTCTGGTGAGCCGACATCACAGGAACCATTGCACACAGAGAGGCTGTGTTACATAAGCCACGAGTGTCACAACAACCCGTGCAGCAACATCGTCACCCTCGCTGCCTCACATGCTTTACACCCCCTGTGTTTTTAATAGAGCTTCTGGTCCAAACTGTGGTTCTGGAGGGAGGTGGTGGAAGATATTCCTCTGAGACCAGAGAACTTCAGGATCCTCCACCCGGAGATTATTCACAAGACAGGACAAGTCTTGCAGAAATATACTCTGAAACAGGGAAACGTGAGTTCTAACCTAACGTGCTTTTCTATATTTAATTCCCTTTGGACAAGTTGTGATACGCCCTCACACTGTGCTCATGCGTTCTTTGTTGTATGTTTAAATACAAGGGCTGCATGCAAACATAAGAAAAAAGGAATCCTAGAACAATGGCACGTCTGGGTGGCCCCGACCTGTCCTGAATAATACATGGTAATGCCTCGCTAAGGCATGTATTGGCATTGCTATAAGACCAGGAATTAGAGGGATGAAAGATGAGCACACACACAACCTCAGTTCAAGAGGCGGCTCATTTTTAGAACCGCTGCACTTCAGAAAGGGAATTTTGTCGGTTGTGTTAGATGTTTCTTGAAATTCCGCAGAGCATTCAGAAATAAAAATGGATCAAAGAGCATTGTCTGTCCTCAAAAGATGGTGCCGACGCTAGGCGCCAGCGCCGTGGTGATGGCTCTGCAGCTGTGTGACCAGGTCAGCCTGGCAGGGTTTGGGTACGACATGCAGCATCCAGAGGCCAGGCTCCACTACTACGAGACCATACGCATGGGCGCGATGAAGGCTCAAGTAAGTTAAGGTTACACAGAGGAAGATATTCTTCAAGGCTCATAAGCCTCACGCGGCGATATATTTATGGCTCGTTATATGAACATCCAGGTGGTGCACGACGTCAGCGCCGAGAAGCTCTTCTTGAGGGACCTGGTGGCTGCAGGAGCCGTGACTGACCTCACAGGGGCTCTGTGAGTCAGCGTGGCAGAGACTGATAATTCGCTGAACTCCACATACACTCCTCTCTCTCTCTCTCTCTCTCTCTCTCACTCTCTCTCTCTCTCTCTCTCTCTCTCTCTCTCTCTCTCTCTCACTGTGAGCCTGCGTGGAGTACTCCACACTGTGCCCCGCTGGAAGAATCCTACACAGCGTGGGACTGACCTTTAAAATGCTCACAGTCTCCAGGGTTGACTGACGAGTGAGCGAATTAAACTGTGAAGGTTAGACAAGCTGATGATTGCAGAAGCTAACAGCCTTATCTCATTTAAAACTCAGAACATCACATGGGTGTAACCAGTAATCGTCGGATGGAAGAATCAAGGAACTCGCTCTGTGATTGGCTGGGTTTTGTCAAAATAAATACAGTGGTTCATAGCTCAAACAGTGCTTTTTAAATTATGTTTACAATGACAAGCAAGTGTCTGTCTACTGATGTTTATTTTCTTCTTAAAAAAAACCTACATCAAGGCCATAGTCTTTTCCTGCACTGGTACATTTTAGATTGTCGGCTATTTTGCTTCCGTAAACTGTTCTTATTCCTGGACATTTATGTAAAATGATCCTAAAACACCACTCCCAGTCCAGCCCCCAGTAAATTCAAATCTGTCTCTCGAAAGGTTTGAAGCTGATTTTTTTCCCCCCCAAGCTGACAGAGGCTCTGCAACAATAAGCCTGCAGATGACCTCTAACTGCCCCTTTTAGCTGGAAAACACGATGGACCTACAGCATCTAGTCTTACATGCTCTAAATTCAGATTTAAAAACAATATCACTGAAAATGGACACTTAACCCTTGTTTTTATGAGAAAATATCCAGGCACCTGGCAAAGAAAAAAAAAAAGAAGACATTTATGACCTAAAAATATCCCTGCCTGAGAGTAACAGGGGCAAATACTCATTACAGGTCTTTTACACAAAAAAATAACTAATCTAAAACTAATTTTGTGCGTGTAAAATACAAAAGAAAAACAAATGCTTGGTTGGCAAAATGCAAAAAAAAAAAAAAAGCAAAATGCATAAAACTACATAAACCTGCATAATTTTCAAGTTCATGTCTTAAAAAAATATATATATTTTGCTGGATATGAAATCTCATTGGCTCCATGATGCGTCAGTCACTCTGAGGCTGGCATGTGAGTGGCTCAGGAGAGAGGGAAAAGAAGAGAGAGTGGGTCTACATGATCACTCATTGGCTGTTGTAGGCTCTGAGGTGGGTTAAGAAGCTCCCTTCCACTTGATACATGCTCGTCTTGTTAGTCTGTTTGTTTGTTTGCTGACTGCTCCTCACTGACGTGGATTAAATTAGGAACGGTTTGCATGAATAGGACCATGAGAATCTAAGCCGTCTAACGATGATGTGACCAAACACTTAAGAGAGACATAGTGTAATTACTGTTGAACGTTTTATTTAAACAACACTTGTCGTACTAAACGCAGAAATGGATTTAAATTTATAAAATATATCCTTAGAAATATCTTCATTTATATAAAAAAAAAAAAAAGAACGCTTCAGCTGCAAATTTTTTAAAAGTGAAAAAAAACAGTATTACTAATAAATAGCAAACAGGTCATAACTGAGTATTCCAAAATATTTTACAATTCACAAAAAAATTAAGCTGTGATATCATCAACTTAAGACACAAAACAGTGCATAAGTGCACAGTGGTGTTGGTTTGTGCTAATCATGAATGTAAGTCTAATAAATAATTTAGGTCAAATTATGGTAGGATACATAACGTCTTTCACACCGACTGTGATGGATCATGAAAGCCAAACGACAGGAATCCATCTACAGAGGGTGCGTTTCAGCTCTTGGCAGCACAACACCTGCGAACGTCGGCCGCTGTGACTCAGTCGAAGTCGCGTGGGCGCTTCTACAGCAGCGGATTGCGCGAAGGCTCCCACAGTTTGCTCGCCAGCTGTCTGCAGTGCTGGAGGATGATCTCTGTGGGGATGACCCCCAGGTGAACCGTCAGCAGCTCGTAGCACTTCACCACCTCCCCCTGGTGATTCTTGCTGTAGTAGCGCAGCAGCTTCCTGCTGGACAAATCCCTGTCTATAGTCAGCAGCACCCTCATTTCAGTCCATCACATGATATTTTTGTCGTGCACAGCTGTTTACCTGTAGTAGTCCCAGGCCAGCATCCCAATAGGCGCGGAGTCATCAGGCAGGACGGGGATGTCACCTGCCTCTAACTTGAAGCCCTGGTTTGATCAGATGTGCTCATTATAGGATGCCGGATTTGAACCGCAGCAGGCTTCTTTTAATCACCGTAGACGCTAAACACGGCAAACTTACCGTTTCATTTTCAAACCAGAGGAAGTAGCAGAAGTAGAAATCTCCATCGCGCAGTGTGACGGTGGAGTAACCCTTCTGGAGATAGTGCCGCGTTGTGCTCACCAGGTTCCAAACCTTCAGTACGGATTAGTGAGGAGACGTTCATTTTAGACGAAGACAAACGAAGCTACTGATGAAGAGAGCATTTTAAAAGGAATAGTAAAAAATGTCGGGGAAATACGCTAACAAAAGGTGAAGCCAGAGATCGTCGACAAAGACTGGAAAAGCAACAAAATGTACCTGCTAGCACCTAAAATGCTTAAACAATCCTAAACAACAATTTGCTGTTTTTCAGTGGTTATGATCTGGACATTTTCTTGCTAAGCTAACCAGCTGGTTTCGATCTTCTCGTTTGATCCTCGAAAAAGGATGTTTCTCAAAATGTCAAACAATTTCTTAAGGCATTAATACCAAGAATGTTAACTGCAAATTTAGTCTTTTATGTGGTCAAATTTGATAACTTTCCTGCGATATACTGAAATCATTCTACAATAATATATATCCCCACCACATACTTTCTGTGAGGGCATACAACAAAAAAAAGTCTCTAATATGTGTGTGACATGATTTTAGCTATAAAAAAAAAAATTACCACATTAAAATCCTTAAAATGGCACCTACTACTAACTATTTTTTCATTTCACAAGTCACCTGCTGGACACAAGACGTCTCCTACTTCACTATTAAAGCCATTCTCTCTGTACTCTCAATACTGGACCAGGATTGGCTTCCGAACTATTCCAAACTGTGATGTCAACAATCATGCTCGTAGGCCCGCCTCTCAGAATCACATTGCACTGAGAGAATGTTGACTGACAGAAATGAATGCTGTGTCAAAGACGTACACCGATCTACACGGTGAAAGCTCAAACATTCAACTGTTGGAACAAGAAGAAAGACTTTTTTTTCTGGATTGGAGGGGAACTTTAAATCATTAATATGATTGGTTCTCTGCACTGAAAGAGAATTCAAATGAGACTCTAACGACTCGATAAGATGAACAGTCTCTGATGCGCTCTTGATCTATTCGTCAGCAGTTTAATGCCACACTCTTTGAGTTTTGGAGGTCGCGCGCTTGTTGTATCCTTCACCTTCCGTTTGATGAACTGAGCCACCGGTCCCTTCCCCAGCTCAGACGTGGTGCGCTCCGTGATGCTGAGCGACGGGGCAATCATTTGGCCGGAGGATCGGTCCACGCAGATGAAATGGATGAGGCCCGGGAAATCCTCCAGGTAAGTGGGATTAACTGGGTCAAGGTCAGGACACAAGCACTAAAGTGTAGAAAGTTTTCTCAGCGACCACGAAAATGTGCATGGACTCACAACTTCAGATTAGACACAGCACGGAATCACAGGGAGTAGGAACATTTCGCCGCAAGGATATGACACCATGGTGATGTTCCTCTTGCTTTTCACCAACAGGAAGTCCTTCCAGTCCATCAGTTTCTCTCTGGCAGAGGCAGAGAGGTGACATTTAAGGGTAGAACAGAAAGACAGTGACAAAGAATAAGAGGAAGAAGATGTGAAAACATTAAGACTTTCTCGCAGGGATGTGTGCGCCAAAAAGTAATTCAGATCTAAAAAGAAAAAATGTGACATTCCCCGACAAGAATAGTGCACAAAGATGTTCAGCGGACTGATACTCACTGCACCATGGTCTGGGCTCGCTCCTGCAGACCCGGGGAGAGACGCCGAGGAATGTCGGTCGGGCCAGACTCAATAAGAAAACACTGTCGGTATATTCCGCACAGCTGGGTCTTCATATTCTTACACCATGGGATAAGACTGGAACAAAAACATGAAAGGAGTCATTCAAAGGATCGTCCGACAGCGCTGCTGTGACGCATTTTGGCCAACAGGGGGCGGCAGCAGACTTACTCTCTGTTGAAGCCGGGACCTCCTCTGGCGAAGGCTCGGTTCTTGAACTCGGTCCAGACATTTTGTAACTGTGCAGACTGGAGAGACAATGACAGAACAGGATGCAGGTTTTATTTGCCCAGGTCCAAAAACTAAAATATTTTCACATCATATTCATGTTGATAAGATAATTACTAAGTGTTGTAGCGATGATAACTATTTATTTCGGGGAACTTGTGAAACTTGGGTTGTATACAACACACATAAAAACCCAGACCTGTATCTCACTGGGCCCCAGGGCTTTAATGAATTTATCCAGCTTGCTGCGGACGTCGTGTATCGTCGGCTGGCCTCTGGTAGCAGCGGAACCTTCCTGGCCTTCACTTAAACGCTTCTCCAGCTTGGCGAAGGCCTCCAAAAACTTATAAACCGACATGGCCACTGCACTGGTAGGAACCTACGAAAGAGACACACACGGATGCTTAAGTGGTTCAACAAGGGAGCAAAAATGTGCTGATACACTGTGACAGGTAGAGCTGCAGCGGTACACTGTGGGATTAACACTGATGGTCTGCACATTTGCTTGTCAAAGGTGTTGAATTTAAATGTAATAGTGTAAAAAAAAAAATTATATATATTTCAAGGTAATCAAGTTTCACGTGTGTCGGGACATAGCATTTTGCGAAATTATAATAAAGCATTTGAAAACCAATAATACTTTAGAAGGCCATTATAATTGATAATAATAAAAATAACGTACCATCACGTACGGTGTTATTTGTATGAGATGGTTATCTCGTATGGTTATCACGTAGCCTATCTGCAAATTTTAGGTTAAAAAAAAAAAAGAAATCTAAATAATAATAAACAATAATAAATATATAGATTCAAGGACGTTTAATGACTTACATATCCTCTTTTCAAAACTTTCAAGGCCTCTGTTTTATTCTTAAATTCACACACTTTGAAGGATCTCAAGGATCCATGGTAACCCTCTTGTAAACACTTCATAAAACGGCAGTAAGTTCGTAAGTCCGGATCGATGTGTCGCAGCTGTGCCCGCTGCTCTCCACTAAACCGAGCGACCACACCCTGTGCATGGTCGTGTCGTGGTATCCACAAACCTTAGTCAGCAGCACCAGCGTGATGCCAGGCCACAGAGGCAGACAGTACATGGAGTGAGGCATCATGGGATACAGCCCATCTTTGAGCGAGACCTCCAAGAAGACCCTGTGAGGGGTTGAAGGGTCGGGTGGAGGAACCTCCAGAGTCTGCAGGCTGTCCTCCGCCATCTGATGACATCATTATTTGAGTTATGAGGTCTCACCCGACACTGAACAATAACCAACCCTGCATGGAATGAGAAGCTCATATATCCTCTCACCTGGATGTCTGGGTCCACGAACTCAAACACAGGGGTGCTTCCTCTCGCCGGCTTCTCCTCTGAATCATAAAAACAAAGACGGCACACATCATTCGACACTGATCCTCCGCCTGGTCGTAGATATACAGGACTTCAAAGTGCAGAGGAGCTCGCCACAAAGAAACCCACCTGAGCTGCTCGAGTCTCTGTCTGTAGGGGAGGGCTCCGGGGTGTAAAAACTTTCGGGACCAGAACCAGATGTGCTCTCAACATCCTTCACAGACGAACACGCGACATGAAGAAAAAAAAAAAAAAGAGTTAAACCAATCAGGAACAACCAACAGTTTAATGGCCGTGCTGTGTGTGTTGGCCTGTCAGCACTTTGTACCTCAGGCCCGGGGTCATCAAGGTCCATGTTGCTGGGGTACATATTCTGTGCCATGATGATGAGGGTCAGGAGGTCTGAGGTGCTGAGCGTGCTCGCATTGCGGCTAGAGCGAGCCAAAAAAAGAAAAAGAAAAAAAAAGAGCAAAGATAAAAGCCTCTTCACTGACTCGGAGGTTACGCAAAGGAAACTGTGCGCTTGAGGGGGTGAATGTGACGAGTGTCTCCGTACCTGGAGTAGAAGGCGAGCAGTTTGGTGTGAACCAGGATGAAGGCATGCAGCACCTCCTCCCCTGCTCTCTCCACACTGCTGTTGAGCTGCTGGACTAAACGGCGCTCCAGGAACTCGATGCACTGCTCGCACAGCGTGGGGTGGATGAGCCTCTCTACTGCCTGACAGGCGGAGGGCACGGCGTGAGAGCGTCAGTGTGTGTGATTTATCGAAGAAATGCTAAACATGACTTTGACTGGACATTTTGCAATCGAAGCCTTAAAAAGGGGGAAAAAGGCGATCCTTCCACTTTGCCTTTTAATAATCCAGGAAAACACATCTGAAAAAAGGCCCATATATATATATATATATACACACATCTACAGTTGTATGATGACAGCCCGCATGCCAGGATTGCATCACAGACCTTTAACATACACGGTTATATATGGAGCAAACAGAATAATACAAACAGCCCAAGGAAAAGGAGCTTTTCCAAACAAGTAAATGTCGACCTACTGGCTTTTTCTGCCACCTAGTGGTTCTAAAGCGTTCCGAAATCTGATGCAGCACTGCACCAAAGATCATTAAGACTACATCACATCAAATAATGTGACACTTAATACTTAAAATAGAGTCACATCCTAGCACAACATGTGCTTCATGTACAATATTACTTTTCGATATAATTTGCTTTACTCTTTTTAATCCTTACCAGATAACGGCTGGGCAATGTGTGGTTGTCAGCTTGTTGTTGCGATATGAGATTTTGGATACTGTTATTTAGCGGTATGGCACAAGTGTCTAAGAGTCTTTTTCTAGTTTTAAAGGCTGCATTAAACATGGTGTGAGTGCACGAAGCAGCAAAGCACTGCACCTCCACTAAGAAGCTCTGGTCGTTCTCCCGCAGGTGGCTGTAGGTCTCCAGCAGGCTCTGCAGATGCTTCCACAGCCTCGCTCTCTGGTCCGTGTCCTGAGGACGAAGCCTGGCGACCAACAGCACAGTTCATGTGTCAACTGGACGCCCCCCCCATTAAAGACTGTCCACCACCAAGAAGGAACATGCAAAGTGTCTCACTCTTTCCTGAGGAGGTGACTGCTGAGGGTGACCATGCCGAACAGGACCTCGATCATCTTCTTCATCACGTAGGACTTCCTCCTCAGATCGTCCTCCCCCTCCTCGCCGTCTCCATTCACGGCGATGTAGAGGCACTCGTCGAACTAAGGACACAAAATGAAGCCAATTAGCTCTTATTGCCTCAGGCGAGCGAATAGGCCGGAAAATAAGGTGGAGACGGTTCTATTAAACTGTTCTCCGGGGAATAAATATTTAAACGGGAAAGATCTGAGAGGCCTGAAACAAGTGTTTGGACTCCATAATTGTATCATGCGCTGCGGCGGGACAAAGAATGGTTTGATCCCCTTAACAAGACTCACATGACAAACATGACGCTTCGCTGCAAGAGAGGCCTGCATTTAGGTCACAGCCATATTACCGCTGGCAAGGCCGAGTTCAAGAACGCAGGAAACATGAAAGAATCTCGACGCAAGATCAAAAGAGGTTTGAGAAGAGAAGTTCCTTTTTATCTTCTGCGTTATTAAATCATGAAGAGAGCTGATCTGGGGATCTGTGCGAGGCTGAGGAAAGCTTTTATTTTGGAAGGGGGCGGGGGGGGCTGTACCTGGTGTAGGACGTAGATGTGGTTGTTCTCCGTGGTGAAGGAGGTGTAGCTGTCACCCAGCCGGTCCACCATGGTAATGCAGGAGATGATGATGGGCGCAAACAGGGTGCTGATGCTGTCCTCGAAGGCTGGGAGCTTCAAAAGGGCAGAGAGAGAAAGTCAGAACGGAAGACTTATTACATGTGTGGAATATATAGAGCTACAGGGAGTCAGTTAAAAAGAAAGCAGGAGCACAGCTAGCCTCCTCCGGCCCTTCCTCACCCCCTGGCCCTCCTCTTGTGACGCCCCATACTGCTCCTGGATGTGCTGCTGATACTCGGGGTCAGTCCAGTGGAAGAGGACCTCTGCGCTCTCGCTGGCTATCAGCAAGCACTTCATCTGGACCGCAGACGCACTCCTGCCCCGCTTCACTGTGGTGTCCCGTTTACTCCAGCGGCTCCACACTCATCACGCTGGAACGGAAAGAGACGAGGAACAGACAAGCCATTACACAGACGTCTGAGTCGAAACTTAGACGAGTCAACCGGTCTAAAAGTAAGAAAACAGTCTATTGTCAGAGGAAAATATGTTGTGTTTTATTGAAAAGAGGTGGCTGATAGCCATCATGAGTTTATTCTCTTTAAATCAGCCGCTCAAACAGGCCTGATGATGAACACATTCACCGCAGGAGAAACTGAGAGCAAAGGGGGGCTTTTTTCCCCCACACTCCACTGACCCAACCACAGACAGGCTTCACGAGCTGATGTTCGATCAGCGACAGCCTCAGGTCAGAGCGCAGATAAAAATGAAAAGTGAGGGATTCAAAGTAGATACAAGAGTCGACGGCGCTCGCGTTTGCGGAGGACGGCTTGAAGCTGCGGCTCAGGAGAGGATTTTTAAAAAAGGGAGGAGAGAGAGAGAGAGAGAGAGAGAGAGCGTCAGGTGCTGGCCACCGTTTGAGTTACTGCCCTCTGAAATAGGCCTGCTCAGACAAGAACGCTCAGTTACAGTGCACCTACAGTCCTTCATTCGCTCAAGAGTTCATCTTCGTGTGGATTTTAACGACGACTCTCTCTCTCAGCATTCAGGCATAAGAATGCGAGTGTTTGTGGTCTGATTTCACCATCACAGACGCCCAGAATAGAAATTGGATTGTTTCACTTCCCTTAAACGCCATTAAAGCCGAGCACAGGGCCCGCTCGGCCTCCACGGGCCTTCAGACGGCTTAGGAGCAGCACGCAGGCCGTCTGGGGCACGCTTAAGCCCAACGAAGCTGAAATCCCCCAGGAGACTTCTACCAAGTTTTATCTTTAAGCTTTTTAGACGATGTTTACTTATCTTACTTAACAGGGCTGCACGCGCGTATCGAGATAGTTTTGACGGATGTTGCGACATGCTTCGCAATTTGTGGCAACGACGACTTCTGCATCACAAAACATGCACCATCTGGAGAACAAGATCTGAAGAGCAGGAGCATCTCTGCCGACACTGCTGTGCTACAGTGGAATGCTGCGTTGTCTTACATTTACCTAACTTCAACAAAAACATGCAGCTTCTTGAAATGGTTCAAGGTTATAACAGGCATTCTTCAACACAGGCGTGTTCAAAGAAACGCCATCTGTAGTCTACTGAAGTCTGCTCTGCAGTCGGTGGGACGGCTGCATCTGTGGCTGGGGTGGGTGCTGTCTCCTGGTATCCTTTGGGCTCTGTGCGGGTCACCTCGCCGTCCTTGGCCGTGCACGGACCGTGCCGGTTTGTGACGCTTCCAGTCGGGCTGCTTTCTATCGCTCCTGTGAGAAAGTTGACGAGACCTTGGCACTGGGTTTTTTTTTTACTGTCTCAGGTTTCCATAAGAAGCAGAGCTTTGTCTGGGCCTTCTCGACCAGGGTGGCGATGAGTGAAAACCATGAACTGTTCACCAGCGAATGGACTACACCTCGACGTGTGGCACAGCCCTTACTGCATGTTGCGTGTCAGTGAACAATGCAACACTTCCCTGAGAGGGG
Source organism: Spondyliosoma cantharus (assembly GCA_900302685.1). Lineage (NCBI taxonomy): Eukaryota > Metazoa > Chordata > Actinopteri > Spariformes > Sparidae > Spondyliosoma > Spondyliosoma cantharus. The sequence continues at coordinate 16,182 of OMLP01028970.1, read as the reverse complement.
AGGACTCACAAACCTGCCACTGAACATTATGCACCTTGGTCAAACTGAGGGAAAACACTGAAGGCATCTGATCGTGAAGTGAGATTCTATTCTTCCTGTATCTACACACCACAGCCTGCGTGTGCCACAGCTCAGCGAATGTCTGGACCTGCTCCGATCTGTGAACTACAGCCCTTGTTTTCCCCAGACCCTGAGCCCTCTTAACCAAACTTTTAAACTTCCCCAAAGTTAACGAGTGTCCGTGAACACAACACGCGACAACCCCCTGCTCGTGTCACAACTCACTGCGCGTCTCCTGACGGTGATCCCGGCAGCATCTCGCCTCCGTCTCCAGGGTTTTGTCGTGGAGCTCTTCTTCACCGACAGCTGCTTGTCTGTCTGTCCTCCCTCCCTCCCTTCCTTCCTTCCGCCAACACCAGCCCGCTGAGTCATGTGACATCAGCGAGGGCTTTGCGAGCAGGAAGTGAGGCGCAGCTGATCTGAAAACAGATCGGCGCCGTCAAGCTACAGAGGAGCCTCCTGTTCGAGACTGCTCCCGGGTAAGCGTTTTGTGGTTGGGTGGGGAGGCTGTTCTCGTCTCCAGGAGCTCCGTGATCAGCGAGGCAGGAGCCGGTCATGTGCCCGTGGCCTCAGCGGGGCGCATGACCGAGAGGCTGCTGTGGACAATGGTTTGGTATTTGTGGAATGCAGCTTAGATTGCCAACTAGTGCAGATCTGCAAGGAAATATAGGCCCGTTAGTGTAAACTGTATGGGGGGGACAATATTATATAGAGATCATATATGATATAGAGCCTGAGAGTTGGGTATTTAGGACATTAACAGTCATGTTCATTTGTCGTCGCACTTCTAAAATAATAATAAAGTAACAGGCTCACCGCAAAGACACCCTAAATGTTCACATTTCAAAGAGACGTCGGGGATTGTTTGTAGATGTCACATTTTATTTCAAGCAATCTTAAAAACAGATTTTAAAAAAAATTTAAACGTTTACTTATTACAAGTAAAAAAAAAAAAAAAAAAAATCTTTACATT
>OMLP01028970.1:0-14585 GCA_900302685.1 Spondyliosoma cantharus | reverse complement strand
ACTGTTTTGCTGTGAAATGTTTTGTGGACTGCGAAACATCCCCTGACTTTCCATGGACAGGAGGGTGAGCAGAAGAGGACTGAATTGTCACTTTATTCAGTGAATTTATTCTTTGACATCTAGTGTTGTTAATGTAAGCCACTAATAAACATTCATCAAATAAGACAGCAAAAACAACACATTAAAGAAATATTTGTAAAACACTATATTCTTTAACATAAGAAATGAATATTCGGTAACACTAAGTATTAAATATCGAGTAGCCTCTCGTATTTGCTCCTGTATAAACATAACAGATTTGTTGTGGGAGACGTATATTACATATATGCTGCATATACACAAATACACCAATACACTAAACAGAGAATGTTTTGATGGTTACAACAAATCTGTGTTGTATCATAATATTCAGCTCAGACTGGATACTTGGCTTCTGAGCCGAGCAAAGAACCTCATGGTAACATAAATATTTATGTTTTATTAACCTTGCTTGGGTCAAAATGCTCCAAAATGCCAAGAGTTCTACGTTGTGGGCCAGAGTCTAATCTAGTCCATCAGTTTTCTGGGGATCCGACATTCATGGAAGTCTTATTTAAGCTGACTCCTGTATATACAGAGTAAACATCATGAAATCCTCAGTGTATGCTAACAGGGCAGAAGGGGGCCTTGCATGTCTCAAAATGGATCACTGAGTATAAACAGAGTAAGGCAGGCCTGGGTAACAGTTACCTCCACTAAGGAGGCACTGTCACGCAGAAGTGGCCAGACACGGCGCAGTCCTCCTAAATCACAACACCCATTAGATTTTGTCGGAGGAAGTGACGCTCAGCGGCTGTTATCACAACGGACAGGTTTACATGAAGCAAACAAAAGTGTTTCCATGGATTGGCTCGATAAGATCCTGGTCCGAATGTCAGGAAGTTCTCTCAGGCCTCGTCGCTCTGTATTGCTTTAATTCATCACTTACAGGTCAGAGTTGCTTACTCAACAAACAGACTTTTGATTAATAAGTTACAGTTTGAAAATATTTATCATTCAGGTTATGTTGTGCCCTGGTGTCACACATACTCTACGGCTGATCTGAGAACATTTTAAACTAACACAGACAGCCGATTTTCAGCAATTCTCTTGAGAAAGTTGCCGATCTGAGGTTTGCTTTGAAAATAAAGCAAGTCTTGCATATTCATCTAAATGTGCATATCCGTGTGGCCTACACAGTGTGATGAATACTGTTCCTCTGCTCACAGTGGTCCAGGTGTTAACAAGTCTGGTTTGATTCTTACATGTCAACAATGTTGGCCTGTTTGAAACGGGCCACATGTGAAATGAGACTGTGTCTGAAGCTCATTTCTGAGACCAAACATTTCTGCATCTTAGATAAAAGCAAAAGCCCATTTCCCATGAATGGAACATAAAACAAAAACATAATTAAAGGTACATGCTTTGGATCAAGGCTGCCGAAGGGCCACTGGCGTTGATGACTCACGGTCGTGAAACTTCAGTACGACTTCAAGAGTATCCTTTCATTCGCGTGCCGTTCTTTTTTTCGGAGAATCGGAATGACGAGCATTTTATTTAAAGGGTACGCAAGATATAAACCTTCTTCTCAGTTCCATATGATTCCCCCAGACAGATCCCAGTTGTATATGCATCAGCGGACACAGAGCAAGGTCTGGGGCCAAAACTTTAAGTCCGTCTGGGCCAAAGCTTCGGCCCATCCTGGCTTCATGTTTCCCATCAACAGCTGTCTCATTCAGTGACAAGACAGCACTCTTCCCACTACAAAGACTCCTTCCAGCTGCTTCCACATCTGGGGCCACAAAGTGTAACAGTATTTATGTGTAAGACTGAGTGGGTGAGTGAGTAAGTGCACCAACAAAGTCAACTTTAATCCTCCGGTCTGGGTCCTTGATTTAGCGATGCAGTTATAATTTGGCATTGTTTATTGATAAGTTCTGTCTGTACCAGGGTATTTCTGCTCATCTTTGTGATGCCGTGCAGGTATAAATCATATCTTCTCATCTTTTTGTCTCAGTTGCTTCTCCTTGCAACCATGTGCTTCAGCAGATCCCAGCTATGTCCTGCTGCGGCGTCTGGATGCAATACCCAATATTAATTCACGTGATGGAATTGTTTAGACAGTTCACTTCCAAATCCTTTATTGTTAGTGCGTTTACAAGCAGCAAGATTAATGAAGACTGAAAGGTTGCTCTAGGACTGTGGCATGGGTGATTTTTACTCATGAACATACTGAACGAAAACAACTTCTTATTTGTAGGTGTTTATTATCAATGTAAACTTTTTTTCTTAACAAAAAATAATATATAGGCACACTTTACATATCAAAATAGTGCTCTCAAAAAGAAATATGAACATCTCTACATGAATTATAAACACATTCAGAGGACAAATATTCTTTTTCATTTAATATGTTCAGGAACTGAATGTGCTCCTGCTGATCTTCCACCATGTTAAGAGTTTAGAGATGGCCAAATCGCTTCGACCAAACACTTTTACTTGCTATGTGGTTTTAGTCTAGAGAATAGCAAGCCCATCTTTAAATAAGATGGGTAAGATATTATGGAACAAAACTAAAATAATTGCAGATGTGAATCATTGGTTATGAATCATACACCATCATAAGGCAATTCCCTGTCTTGTGTAAAAAGAATTTCTGACTTTTCTTAAGAGTTGGGGCATCAGTACCAGTAACATAACATGAGTATTTTATAATAGAAATGTAAAAAACAAGTACAACAAAGTATTAAATCATATAAATTAGGTTTATACTTTATGTAAGTAAACATATCAAGCTTAAATCACGTATTCTCATCACTCTTTTATGTACAATACATTATCTAATAATATATGACAGTAAATCTGTACAAAGTTATGTCAAATATATAATGTGTATTTAGTAGAAAAAACCCTAGCAGCATAAGAGGATTATAAATGTAAGATCACACTGAAGTTAGTGAGATAGCTTCAAATACACCTGAAAAACTGGTATTTTAGAGTTATTATTCAGCTTTTTGTGGATGCAGGCTATGTGAGGACAAATGTTGGGGATGGGTTCACATTGTTCTTGAGCTATGCATCGCTGTAAACAGCACCCGCAATACACTCTGGCAGAAGTACTCTGCATTTAAACTGATTAAAAGTTGTGTCAGACAACTGTTTAAAGAAACAGATTATTCCCTTTAAGAAACAGATTATTCCCTTTAAGCCACTTGATATGGCAAGGCAAGAAACTTTCAGAGGCACGTCAATAAGACTGGACAGACACATCAGTAGCTTTATCAATTATATACTCTCTCACACACACACACACACACACACACACACTTGGTTAGTCCAGACGTGACCTTGCACACACCACAGCATTTTCTCTTTGTGGAAAGGATCAAGTCAAACTGAGGTTGACTTGTGTATGCTTTAGAAATGGTGCCTGTTCAGTTTTCTCTCATACTTTTTTGTCTGTCGGTCAGTGAAAGATTAGAAAGAGGAAAAAAAACAGAACTCTCTCTGCAGACGCAGAGATAACAAACCCGTGGTCTGACAATCCAAGAGAAGAAAACTTAGCTTAATCAAGTCAAATAATGTGGACTTTTTAGACATTTTGGTGATTTTGTGATTTGAAAAGTGTTCAGTGCAGCCCTTTTTATGTCTTGGGCAAGTCTTTGTAATTTGGTAGAGTTGTTTGAATGTTACCATTAAACTCAAATAATGGTTGAAGAGGCTGCTGTTATACCAGAACATCGTAAGGCATTCAAGCCAAGTGTCCACTCCACTGAAGTGACAAAAATCCTAATCAAGTGGTGTTCTGATCTCCCTGTTTTCCCCATGAGGAGCCACACAGTTTTTGGTTGGTAGACTTCTAATCATTTCTCCTATATCTTAGGGATGAAGGGTCAGTGTTATCTTCGGCAGGCGTATGCATTAATGTTTTTGATGACATAAAAGCCTATGGTCATGGGAGGCATGGCTATTGTCCGTCCAGCTCTCAGTGTCTTAGGCTTCAGCTCCGGGAACGTCTCATTATCCAACATGAGCAGCTTCTCCCCATTCAGCTGGATGTGTCTACAGAAACAAGAGGGCAACAAATGCACACTGCAAAATGAAACTGGCGGTTGTTGAAAATCCATAGAATAAATACATGAGGTTTTTCACCAGGACAGTTTTTAAGGGTTATGATTCTTGTACACTTGGGGGTGCTGTTGTTATAAAATTGCAGTTTCACACTCAGTGTTGTTTCACAACAGCAGCATAAAATGAAATCAAACTCATTTATATGAACAGTTTGCAGTACTGAAATGGTACATTTTAAAGACTTAATAAAATATTCTACTTCAGCAACAATCCATATTGTTGTTACTGTTCGCAGTATAAATTATAGAGCTATGTCAATGGTCAAAACCAATCATATTTGATATAAGGCCTTCAAAGACATACTGTTTAAAACTTAATGTGATTTAATTGTTCCTAAAAAAATTACTTTGCCCGAGATACAGGTTGTTAATACTGCATATTCAACATTTAAATTTCACTGTGCAAAAGTAAAATAAGTTGGGTTATGAAAACAACTAAAACTGCTTTATTTTCCTTTTAATCTGGGGAGGGAGGATTAATTGCAAACGTTGTGAATGACAAATGCTGCTGCCCTAAATATGTTGTGAAATCGCGTGAAGCCTTTCCCTGTTAGAAAAAATTCAAAACGTTTCATCCGTCTCTACTGGTCTTGAACGGATGACAAATGGAGTTGCCTCATTTCTGTTTTTACATGTCTGTCTTTAGGTGCAATATTTTCACCATATATTTTTTTTAAATGTATAAAATATAATTAAAGAAAAACTTAAACACTTAAATGTTAAAACACACACTTGAATTGTGGGTGAAATGTAAGGATAATTCCAATGTAAAGATTGTACATTAGCTAATGCAATTTCTATCAGGAATATACCATGAAACTTTCGACATGACAGTCGGCTTATTGAGTTCATAAAAAATGCATCATTTCTATTTTTACATAAACTATATTTTCTTTAATAAACTCTTGATTGTAACTTAATAAATCATGCTCTAAAGAGACACTATGCTTCTTTAAAGTACTGCTGTTATTAATAAATATTTTTTACTGTTACACTGTAAAGTTCACAACAATACAGAGATTAAGGTCGGCGGTCTGGATATTTTTACGTGAACCTCAAATTCAATAAAATATCTAATTAAATTATGCTCAATAGTTAGAAGATATGACTAACACAGAACTGCCCAAAGCTTTCTTTCAACATGCAAGGACTTCAATACTTGGCCAGCGTTAAAAAGTCGCACTACTCAGAAAAGTTTATAGACATCTGGTGTTGCTAAATTCTTCATAAAAGTCTCCCTGCGCTGCCGGTGGTTAAAGAAAGCACTTAAGGTCTGAAAAAGGCCCGTTGTTAGCTTGCTCTCCTATTAATTGCCTTGCAATCCTGTTCTAACACCTAAAACATCCTCTGTCATTACGCTGTTATTGAAGGATCATGCCTGAGCCTCAATTAAGGCCGTATGTAGGTATCGTATAACACAAAGACACACACACACAAACACACAGTCTGGGTCATTAGGCCGTTATTCCAGGATTTGAGGCTTTAGTCTGAGTCAGAATAACAGGCCAGGGGCTTAAAGGAGAGTGGAAGCGACTGAGAGCATAAATCTTTCATTTTAAGGGACGTTTTAAGGCAACATGAATTATATTACCTCGTTAGGCAACATGTAATATATTATAGTTAGTAAAAACGAATTTAGAGGTAAAATGGCATGAATATAAAAGGATGTAAAAGCCATTGATAAAACATCCGTCGCAGGCTGTAAAAAGAGATTCAAACAAAAAGGAGTAGAACGGGCTCAGTAAATGTTTCCGTTTAAAAACTAAGTTTCAGTTTAAATAAGGCCATGCAATATATTATGACAGTCTGATTTAATACTTTACTTCATTGTTTCTTCATAGACAAAAGAGGGGTTCAAAAAAGGGTTAATCCTTTATTAGCTTTTATTGATTGTAAATGCTCTTTAAGAGTTCTGTTGATGTTTTAAGCTGCTATAATCTACTCTAGATAAAGACACATCGAGTTATTGCATGTAAGCAAATACTGTGCACGCTTTGTGTGTATTCACATATCATACCAACTCAGCATGAATTACTTTGCTTGAGTCCAACACCCATTGTTGTCTTTTAAGGGCCAGTATTTAACACCCTATTACGGTTGGAAAAAATCTAATAATTAAAGAACCATGAAGTTGGTCATGAAATTCCCATCATACTTACGCTTCACCACCACACCGTTTAGACCTTTGCAAATGTAATAACGTTTTGAATACTGCTTCAACAGAGATTTTTTATTGATATAAAAAAAGTTAAGGTTAAGTGTTTTTAATCTTTATTTTTACAAAGCAATGGCATGACTATAAGATTTGTTGGCTGTTTTGCTAGCTTCGGTCTCTCCCTAGTGCATTTGTCTTGTTTGATCAGCGTGACTGATTGAAACATGATACTCTATAGGAGGAGTTGTTTGGATAGAAAACAATTATTCAATACTGCCCTGTGTATGTGCATGTGTATGAGTCAGACAGAGTGATACTAACTTGGCTCTGAGTCCGTCAGTGCCGTAGGGTTGCAGCAGGTACTGATGGACGGTATTGTTCCGTAACGTCCCCGCCAACTTGATTTTCTTCCGTGACCGATGCAGGTTGATGATGTAGATTGTTATGGACCCTCTCACATAGTTATGACTAAGCAGAGAGAAAATTATGAGTGACATTTTTTCCAAAGACAAGGAAAATATGGCTGCTCTCCACATCTGTTAATAGAGATTCTTTATATATTACCTTGCCATACTGAATAAAATTCTCCATAATTAAAGATGACTACAAAGAGAAGAAAGTCTTTGATTCTATTTTTTTTATCACTTATAGCAATAGGATGCAACCACAACTCCTTGATCTGATCTGGATCAAAAGGCTTCCAGAAAAATAATAAAGTGAGATGAAGCCTGCTCAAGAATGGAATTCCATTACACAGCAAGTTGTCCTTAATCATGGCCTCCGACCTATCATCTATATTTAGGATGAACCATAATAAAAGCCTATAAAGGCCAGCCGATCCAAAAATGTGTTTCTCTTGTACAGTATCCAATAATTCAATATTGAAATCTGTTGCTGTATAGTCCAGGCTCTGAAGAAGGGTGTGAACGCAGCGGGTAACGCTTCTTAAGTTACACAGACAACAGTGTTTGAGTCCCTCTCCAGAGAGCAAAGCACTGGGGACACAACTTGATAGGGATACTGGCCAGAGGTAAATAACTAAGTGAGACAGATAAGACAAACATGATAAAATCTAATAAGGGTCCAGATATTAGGAGAAAGACAACACAGCTGTAGTGAATACCACATGTCAGCCTTGGCGTTCTGGGTCAAGACTGTGCTAAATGGTCTGGTAGACAACTCTCCCAGTTACCACCTCCAAAATCTCACGTCTTTAAAGCAATTTTGGTTTTAAGCTTGATGTTTATCTTTGTTCTCTTGGACACATTTAATATATTTGCTGAGAGAAATAACATTTAAAGCACTGTTAATGGGAAGGCCGTGTGTCTGGCTCTGTGATAAACTTGCGGAGGCTTGTTTCTGAGAAACATGGACCATGGCTGCAAGTGATAGATCAGATGGTTAGATGGAAATAGAGATAATGACCTCTCAGGCCTTTTTCAAATGATGAGGTTCTCAGAGATTCAAACCAGGAACATAAACATGTGTCGATGCTTTTTGATGTTGGAACATCGCCGGGAAGTGAAAAAAATGCCATGCAAACCACTAAAGGGGTAAAAGGGCAGTGAAAGTCAAAAATTTAATCTGCAAAGACTTTTCAAACCACTGACTGCCTGAGCACATTTCGAAGTCTTTACAGTCTTACACAGTACAATCAAACCACTAGGACTACAATGGTTCATCCACTTAAGGGCTTAAGTGGCAGACAATGACAAGATGGGTTGGATTCAAGAGGGTCTGCTCCAATACTTCACTGTCTGAACCAAGGGTAAACCCATCATGACGTCACCCATTGGTTTGTGGTCTAACGTTATGAAACCTTGAGTTTGGCATTACAACTGCAGCTATCTTGTTTTTCTGGAGCCATAAGTGATCATATTTACACAAGAGGGTGGCACTGGAGTAGGTACGCATTCCAACGTCTCTTTCCTGATTAGATCTGATTGACAACCCCGAGGAAATGCCGTGGTAGCAACTTGTCAATCATAAGATAATACCATAAAGGATACCCTGCTCTATTATCTATTTTACTCTAAATGGGAGCATAATTTACAAAACGAACATCTTGCTGTATTGAACAGGACTTATAGCGATAAAGACCACAAAGTCATTTGGAAACTTTTGCTGAGATAAAAAAAAAAAAAAAAAAAATCAAGTGAGAAGCAGGGTCATTTTCTCATAAATGTATATACAATCTGACTTTTTTCTTAATCCAGTGGAGTCGCCCCCTGCTGGCCATCAGAAAGAATGCAGATTTAAGACACTGGCGTTGCTTTTCAGACCAGGAAGCTCTTACCATATTTTATACATTCAATGATCTGAACATACAAATCCAGGGCTGATTTGTATGCTGACTAGACCTGAGTGGCATTTCCCAAATTCACCATAGCCTACATACCATGTGTATGTATGTCCACCTGCTGAAAACTACTCCAAATATTTGCATGCATGCCATCAGGATGTTATGCAACTCATTGACTGCCTATTTGTGAAGCTCTCCACTATTTTTCTAAGACATGCTCCACCTGTAAATGAGCCCTCTCTAGAGTAAGGCCGTAAGTCTAGCCTAGTGCTGACAGCCACTGGCCTGGGTTAAATGATAACCTTGAACAGGCCATCGTGGCACTCTTTATCTCCTCCCGGCACAGACCGCCTTATTGTCCCTCCCCCTCCCCCTTGAATACCCCCCTCCAGCCAATCCCAGATGGGATAAAGGCCTCACACACCTTTCAGCGGCTCTTTGACGACAGGGAGACAGAATCCACACACCTGATAAGTGATACCCGTTAAGTTTATGGGCTCTGACCTGTGAATGAGGCAGACACCCCCTCTGCTTATTTATGGGAAGCTGAATGGCCAGTAAGGGATTTTGTTCTTCCTCAAAAGACAATGAGCCTCAGGTGTTTGCAGGAGGACATGGAGTGGAAGACGTTAAAACCAGAGCGGCCTGTTTTTCATTTAAATCTTCAAGGACATTCCAAAAGTATTGTTACACTTCACTGAAAGGCTAAGAGGATGGGAGTTCTGTCATCTGTCAAAATCAAATAATGAAAAAGTAAAATAAATGTAAAAAAAAAAACATCACAGTAGTTTAAATGAAGTTTTCAAACTAATCCAAGTTCAGTCAGCTTTAGCACGTACTTGTAGTAGCTGGTACAGTGGGCGTAGATACGTAGCTTGTCTCGTATGACTCGCCCCGGTTGAGGCTTCCTCTGCAGTCCAGCCACCCGCACAGCTAAAACCCTCGGACCAACAAGACGCTTGAAGACCAAAGAGAACCAGTAATCCTGTGAGGGCAGCACCACAACACACAGAGACACATTTGGCATCAATTTTATGACTGTAGGGGCTATTTCATTCATCATCATAATTCAGGACAAGATTCCTTACTTGGTTGCGGTTTAAAGATACAAAGCAAAAGCAGGGAGGTGTAGGAAGGGAGTTTTAAATATCTGATATAACTGTCAGCGGGAAAACTGTTTAAAAGCATTGCCAACTCCAATGCATTGAAATGGAAGAGTAAATCTAACATATGGATTTTTATTAAAATAGACCCCTTATTGTAGAAATGTTGGATTCCCGTGAGATGAAATATTTCTAAAATCTGCCAGCAAAGTGAGGAGAGAGGATGAAAAGAGATATATTTCACAAAAAGTCCAAATATGTCAGCATTCTGACACTCAACGTTCAGTTGTACCTTATTGTCCGATGTAACACGTCACATTGTATCTAACAACATCTGACATGTTTAGAATTGACAAGTCTTCAAAGTGACATTTTTATAAAATATTTAGCTCCATCCTGAATTGTTGTTTTCTGTTATCATTGTTGAGGGGTCCACTATACTGTGTCTGTAGTCTCAAGACTACACAGACTCAACACCTCTCTGAGAGACCCAGAACAACATGTGTTCCTCAGGAAGTTCCCATGCAATCCTGCATATGGCAACATTTAAGGGCTTCTTTTTTCCATGCAGGCTTTAACTTAATTTGCTGCCAAGGCATCGAAAAAGCAGAGCACAGTATGGAACTGTATAGTGTTGGCCACAGGCACAGGGATGGGTGGATGAATGTATGGACAGAACTGTGATCTTTTATTAATACAAAGTGTACAAAGCAAAGACCAGTTACAGGTCTCGGGTTTTATATGCGCACTATGGCCGGAATGGTGCTATACTCTTGCATTGTGTTCAAATTTCAAAAATAAAATAAAATAAGACATTAATAATTTGATATTTTTGCATCTACGGCCCTGTTAAAATCACTGACCACAACAGGAATTGGCGAAATGTATCTCTTTTTTCATCCTGTTACAGTCGAGCTGCTTTGCTGGCAACTTCTTTATTCTCAACTAAATCTGTTTCCATAATCACCAGAACATTTCATGGCCGACTAAACTAAATAGAGATTTTTGAAATATTTCCTTTCAGGGGAATCCAACATTTCTATAATAAAGAGTCAATTTCAATAAAAATCGTTATGTTAGATTTGCCCTTACATTTCAATGCATCCGAGTTGCCGATGCTTTTATACGGTTTCCCTGCTGTCAGTTAACTCCCTTTCTACACCTCCCTGCTTTTGCTTTGTATCTTCAAACCAATAATCTAATATATATGGAACTACGGACAGTCGTATTCAAATCATAGACAGGAGCAGAAACTGTGGTCCTAACTCCTCCGCTATCTGCCTGTCTGCCTGTTTTCTGTCTGAGTGCCCTTCTGACTTTCTTTTCCTCAACTCTCCGTCTTTGGATAGACAGACAGAAATCGAGGGAAAATACCATATTGACCAGGAAAAAGAGAGCCAAGTAGGCCACTTGCTAGGACTTCAAAAGTAAAATCGTACACCAGAAGACTAAAAACCTCAGCTGTATAGTTGAGGGAATAAAAGCACAATAACGAGGGGAATAACAATTAGTGTTTAGCTTAATGCAGCAAATGAGAGTCAGACTGTCTGGTCGAGAGCCTATTAATCCCTGAGAAATTCAAAGATCAAAGTATGAGGTTATACTATTACACTCAAACAAGATTCCTTGTAGTGTTTTTAATTTAACTAGGCCCAAGAAGAAATTAGCAATCATCAACAAGCTCTAATTGGACTTCCCAGAAAAAAATAAAAAGATAACAGCCATTAAAAATGAACAGAACGAAGTGTACCAACAATATGCAGCATGGGGAGAAAGAGCTGTTAGAGAGTGCAGCTTACTGCCTCACCTCCCTACTTTGTATCTGAGACTGATTATTCCCTCTGTAGGGAGACAACAGGCACGTGGTGAGTGTCAACAAAACAGGAAAAGAAGGGATAATTGGGACAATACAGCCAGTAAGAAAAAGGGAGGTGACACATGTGGAAAAGGTGAAGTGGGTGAGTCATTCAGTAGACGGGAGGCTTTGACTGGATTCTACAAATGGAGGAGTCATCCTGTATAGGGGAAGAGGCCAGATCATAAATTTCCCATGCGGAGGACAGGTTGGCCCTGCAGTGAATTCTCTCAGCAGGTAGGCTGGTGGAGCCTGTAGACATCCAGCCATGTTAAAAGCATTGTGATCCTAGTGGGAGATCATCGTTCCCAGAAAAATAATGGAGCCGAGGGGGGGACTTCGGGTGAGCCATCTCAATTGTTTAATATATCATAGTTAGAATGAGGCAGAGGAAAACGCATGCCCGCTAGGGAGAACTAATGAGAGATTTAGTGAAAAAGTATTGCCAGATCGTTCAAGAGTGATTAGTTCATGAGTCCAATAACATTAGCGGTTAAAATGGTATTTCGGGATTTCCAATACAAAAGAAACCTGAATAATAACAAAGGTTTTATTTTTGCCTTGATTTCATCATCTTTCTACTTTATTGAAGAATACAAATTATTATATGGCTACATTTATTTATCATTTAACAATGCAAGGTTTGCAAAACTAAATTATATTTGAGTCCTTTTTAGCTACATCACACAAAAATAAACAAAAAAACAAGACCTACTATTTCAAACGGTGGAGTGTAAAGGATGAATTGAGGAGTCCCACGTACTGAGGAATGAAGCTGTAGGTCCATACTGCAAGCGTCTGACTCCTGCTGTGCGTCAACTTAATATAAAACCCCTTTTATGACTTTAATAAATCATTTTTATGAACTTGGCTCATTGTAGCATTTTATCACTTCATCAAACTTTGAAATTTTCCCGCTGCAATATGAGTTCAGTTTAATACCAAGATAGGACTTCAAAGCCCACTTTTTAAAAAGAAATATATAACAGAGGAAAATGTCAACTTTCAGTAGAATTAAAATATTATTACGACCTCTGTCCATTTTAAAATTCCATACTATTCCAAACTTACACTTTCAGATCAGATCTGGTGTGTCTACCTATTGTGGCCATTCAATGTTCCACTGTCAAACATCTCTGTGCAAAGAGGAAGTAAACTAACTGGCGATACCTATAGAAGAATGATTTTTCCTTAACATACTGAATAAATAACACTATAGACTATAATTGTTTCTACATATGTTTTATTTTCTTTTATAAATAAGAGCCTAAAATGGGTTGAATAAGTTAAATCATTTAATTTTCACTGCGCCCCCCTCACAGCTGTATTTCGTCACAGTTTCCATGAAATGATTGGGATAAATGCAGCCATAAATCCAGAAAACAGGGTTTCTTTGGTAGAAAAGATAGTATGTTTACTTTTCTCATAACTACTTCACTGCATAACACGTACATTTTCATACAAGCGCAATACTTGGTCATTTGTGATGCTATCTATATGAAATTCAAAGATATTGCATACTGTGTGGAATACTATCTGGATTTCAGGTGATTAATGCATCGTTGTGGACCCTGCATGAGTCAGACCAAACCGAGGAGGAACTTGGGATTGGACAGTTCCATTTCACACAGTGTTGCAGGCTATTTTACTAACATGTCTGTGTATCATCATCTCGGGTTGCAGATCTCTCACCGTCCGACTGTCCCGCACAGAGAAGCACACAGTTGCGATGGGGGTTGAGGGGAGCAGTGACACTGTCCTGAGCTACTGACAAAAGGCTTAGGTTACATGGCATTTCGCCCCTGCGTCTAACCACTCATCACCACTAAACGCCTTTCATCTCACCTAATAGCTCCCACGGGAAAGAGCGAGAGGTGCCATCAGAGCACTGGGTCTGCTATAGAGAAGATCCTGAGCCTAACAACACTGCACAGGTCAGATCCTTATTATGATGACAATGAACTAATGAGCTAATAGCCATTCAAATCTTTGCTGAAGTAAAATTTAGAGACTTACAGGTAAAGGGTTAAAGTGCTGGTCCACAAGGTGCGTGTATCCGTAGTCAAAGAAAGAGTGACGTAAGACAACATCAATCCCCTGCATAGCAGCCATTCCCAGCGTGTTCATCCACCTGAAATACACGTACAGAAAGAAAAGTATCGGTAAGGGAATATATAATCCTGACGATGGTGGGGTGAAAGTGATTGAACGCTTGCCTAAATTGTATAATATGACCTCTAGAACATCAGTCAGCTACTTGATTTTAACCACCTTAATTTTGCAACATCTTCATCTTGCGTAAGAATGACCTCCATTTGCAAATATTCTGTTAAAAAGACAATTAATTCACTGCTAAGTTTCTTCATCTTATATTCTTGTGCCCATATCTATCTATTCATCCATCCATCCATGCATCCATCGATCAGTCCATCTTACACTTGCAATAAATACTATTTCCAAACCAATATGAAAGTAATCTTGTACAGCTGGTTTCAGTTCATATTATCAACGGTATCATTATCTACAGAACACATTACAATGGTTTCTTAAGACGCTATAGTGTGATAACAACACTTACAGAAAGCCAGCAGCGTATGTGTCAGAGAGGTTACTGATGCCTCCCGCCCACGCCGGCCCTAGTCCACCCAGCCACACCTTCTTACCGGGAATGTGTGTGTTCACAACCTGCCATAAGAGATGGAAATACATGTCAATAAAATCCACAATGAAATCATCTTGTGAAAGCTCGATTGCAGTTATTTTCTAAATCAATGCTTCATGGATTTTAATTTTAATGTATTTTACTATTATTCTGATTTCTATTTACTCTGCAAACTGCTGAAAGTCAGTGCAGAAAACTAAAAAAAACATACATTATATTGAATATTTTTAACTTTTGTTCTTGTGTAGGATAGCTTCTTTTTCCCTGAGGCACTTTGGCACTGTTTATCTCTTATAAGTAGATGCAGATGGTTGGACACATTTTACCCGCACAGCAAACTTTAAAAACATGCAAATATAT
>OMLP01028968.1:6843-19772 GCA_900302685.1 Spondyliosoma cantharus | reverse complement strand
CCCCCCCCCCCCTTTTGCTTTTTGTTTTTTTGTCAACTGTTTAAATTATTGGTTTATCTTTGTATTTGTTCTAATGGTCTTTACATTTGTTTGTGTTTTAAGTGTTTCTGATGCTGTACTGCATATAGGGCAGAGCAAAACATTGATGCTGTGTTTGATGAGGATGTGTTCTCCCCTTGTGTTCCTTTAGTATATGGCAGAGCCCTTCCCTCTGATACTGTCTGGTATGCTGGCCTGTTCTGTACTCATGTCAGAAAGCTCAATAAAAATATTGACCGTAAGAGGAAAAAAAAAGAGATATGTTCTGACTTGAACACCGATTCAGCCATGAAAAGAGAAAAACAGTATTCCCTTTTTACCATCACATTTCTTGCATTTTAGCCCTTTCGCTAAATCAATGAAAATGCCAAGGGTAATTGCGTTGATATTTGCATGGTCCTTATGAGCATTCAAGTCGAAGGAATCAAATAAAGACTCACAAGGTGGAGGTTGAAGGGTAAGAAATAGTCTTTACTTGGTTAAACATGGGAAGTACAGCACTTACTGGGAGGGAAAATGGAGCAGGAGACAAAACCAAGGGGGCAGAGGCAGGCAAGAAGTCAGAAAAGTGTGTCAAAGAAGCAAAAACATAACACCAATCCTTACTGCCCTGCACTGGTTGATTCATTGATTTTAAGATTTTACTGCTCATTTTACAAATCAAAGGGTTTTTGTTTCGCTGCTTGGTAATGCTTTTCCATCAATCTGTTCAAGCAGCAGTTTTTTTTTTTTTTTTTTTGTTTTGTTTTCGTTTTCTAGCCCGCTTTTCCCTCGCGGGGTTGTGGTCATGTTGTTGTCCCCCTTTTTCAGGGGGATTACTGGAGCCTATCCCAGTTGACTCGTTGGGCACACCTCTGAATGAGTCACCAGCTCATTGCAGGACCCTTACTGATGGCAGAGGCTAGTGCCAACTGCACATCAGGAGCAGTTTTGGGGTTCAGTATCTTGCTCAAGGATACTTGTAGCTTGTGTTTTGGGGTTCAGTATCTTGCTCAAGGATACATGTAGCATGTAGCTCAGTCCCACCCAGGGGAGCCTGGAATCGAACCAGTGGCCTTCCGATCACTGATCCAACGGCTCTACCCACTGAGCTACAGCCGCCCCAGACAGCAGTGAAAACTCATTAAGCCTTCATTCAGTTTGAAAGAGAGACTGAAGAAAAAGGTGCAACGAAATAACCACCATTGTCTTGTAAATGGCTTCCATGTGAGTACCAGATCCCTCTAAAGCTGCTTGACCAGTACTGCACATGTGCAACTCTCCGAGATGAGAAATAAGCAAGACTGCTCACACCTTAGCTACTTCCATCATGGGCTCTGGAAATAAAGCAATGTGTCTAATTCAGAATGTTTAGGTTTTTTAAAACAAGTTTAATGTCATCATGATGCAGTCTGATGAGGTGCATGATATGTCACTCAAATGTGGAGAAAAGTCTGTATAGGGAGGAGGTCCTGATGGATGGTCAGGTAAAACAAGCACAGGACTTTCACTGAAGAATTCATGTCTAGTGTGAAACCAGAGGTAATGCAGTAATTTAAGGTTTCCCTAAACCTAACAAGTAGTTTTCTTGCCTAAACCTAACCAAACTAAGAGTCTACAACAAAAGTCTGGACAGTGTGTTGCTGTTACACTGCAACGTGTCATGTTGTTTTGGGACGGGCTGACAATCAACCTATTCAGATAAAAATTTGAATGATTTATAACTGCATTACCACATTCTTCTGCTTCGCCCCCCCCCCCCAAAAAAAAGTCACAGGTTTATATGGCTCTTTCTTATTCTGCATATGCTATTGCAACATTGGCCTACCACCTTCCTTGTGTTAGCAGGTGAGTCTGTGACTCTGCACTGTGACAGAAGACCCTCGTGTACAGTCAGCCGAAGTGTGTGCGCGAGACACAGTCCACTCTTGGTACCTCCATATTATCCATTGCTTTTTTCATATTCCTTACGTTGTCACGTAAAATTAAGTGGACGCCTTGCTTGTCTATTTCACATGCGTTCAGCATCTCCTCAATTGCCTGTTTTACATGCTCTGCTGTATGAGACCCACAAAACTAGTGTGCATACCGGCACGTTGTAACTCGAAAGTGGAGTCAATGTAATGCCGAGATGGTAGGGCATACCGGGGATTCAAAAACTCCACATGAAGAAGAAAATCCTGATCCTCTATCAAGGAGATGAGCCGGTTATCCAGAGCGATTAATTTAATTACCTTCTCTGTAATATTTTATTATACCAAATGAGTAGTATTAAATGCAGCTCTTTTGTTACCCCTCCGCACAGCGGTCGTATTGCAGATGTTACATGTCGCCGTTGGACTGCTTATTACATTAAGTTATTTCCACACTGCAGACATTTTATCCACAGGTTTGCCAGAGTAACATTACGTGCGGGTCTGATTTCAGCCACAAATTGTGCTCTGACGGAAAAAAAAAAAAATCGGCCTTGGGTCCACGTTCAAAATTGCCGATCCCCAATCAGTGGAAAAATGCCCATATCGGCCCCGATCCTGCAGATCGGATCGAGTCATCCCTACTGATAAGTGGGATAAGTTACTTTCACTATTAAACATAGCCGTGACTTCTACTGCTGACTTTTTACGATTTGATTTCACCAAACGTTCAGAAATACAATATTGTTCTGGGCATGACATTGTGTGAGAGAGTGTTGTATTAGAGCCAAAGTAGCACATTTTAAAATGAGTTTATTTTATCTGCAATCTGTCAGAAAAAAAATCACTGATACTGATAATCAGAAAACACCTAATATTGGCCCAACAATGGGCCATTGACATGCTACTGGTTGCCTAACTTCCCAATAAAGAAAAAATGATAATATTTTTTTATTTTTTTTTAAAAAGTCATACCAGACAATCACATCCAAAACATGCCTGAAAAAATCAAGCATCTTTCAACCATATTTACAGGGCCTGGTCTGACTTGTTTTTTTTCTCCACTGCCAACATCTCTGATCAGGTTGGATGACAGCTCCCTAAACCTGGAGTCCTTAGTGACTTTGTTTACAAGTCTTGGTTCAGTATTGTGAGAGTAAATGAACCGCATACCAAAACTCAGCCGTAATTAGTCACGATCACACCTGAGGCCAACCTGCCACTTTTGCAAACTGATCTGCTGTTTCATGCATGTAAGTCTTGATAACCGTATAAACTGGTGTCACAGGCCCCTGTGGTTATTTCTTTAACTGGCATGACATACTGGGTAACTTTCTCTAGGTGAGACACAGAGCTCTTCTTTGGCTCCTTTTGTTTGAATAATTTTACTCATTTGATGTGATTCATGCAAAAAAAGGAAGCACCTGCAGCCGAAGGGCCTCTGTACAAATCCCAGAATAAACAGATAAATACAAGTGAAAGATGAACTCAAGTTTCCTCGTAATCTCCAGCGAACATCCCTTTCCAAATCCCTTATTTGTATTGTCGCAACAGGAGTAGAGCAAAACTTTCTCATTCTCTGCAGTGGACAGAGTTAGGTGGCAAAACCCGAATCCTTAATATATTCACCTGGCAGCAGTGTGGGGGAAGCTGTAATCTTCATTTCAGTATTCTGACAATGGCATAGTGAGGACACGGCAGAGAAATCTATTAGGGCTAAACAGCGTTTGGCACATTCACTCTTCAACTCAACAGGCACTAGCTGTCACCCTGAAGGGCCCTATCAGGAGACTGCAAGAAGGCGTAATGGTTCAGGATGCTTAAAACAGATTAGGATAAATGACACGTTGTCTACATCTATAGACAGCAGTGTTTATACCTGTTTTGAATGGCCACAAATAATAGGCTCCTCCTGGCTGCCTGTGTAAACGCCCTGAAAAGGGAGTATTTGAGTGAAAGATGAGCGGACACAACTTTCCTCAGAACATGTGTGTAATGACTCAATTATCAAAGTAACCACATGCAATTAATACAAACGCCAGTATGACAAAGTGTACAATTCTCCTTGATGAATATCTACAGAACTGAAATATGACTATACTGAAATATTACCATAGTAAATGTACATCAAAACATCTATTTTGTCACCTAGCACTTTAATTAACCAACTTTCGATACCAGTGATTCACAAACTATCCTGTACCTTGGCTTACTTCTAATATACTGATTAACATATTTCACCTCACAATTTACAGTAGTACACTCAATAACATTTCAACAACATACATATAGAATAGCCGACACACTACAACACTATTCACACAGTTTTTTCACAGCCATGAGGTACTACTTTTCCACAGACGATACGGTAGCATTAGCATTGCAGGAGATTAACGTGGCTAGCTTAATCGTCGTCAGGCAACAACTCCATAACTTCACAATACATGAACAAACTGTATTACCAATAGTTTCATGAGCACATATACACATTCACCTAACACACTAGTTAATATCAACCATTATTATGAGGAGCTCATACCTGAAAAGGGAGTATTTGAGTGAAAGATGAGCGGACACAACTTTCCTCAGATCATGTGTGTAATGACTGAAGGGAAGAAGCGAGGTGTTCCTCTACGTTACTCAAAAGTGCTACACTCCCTCTGCTGGATCCCACTGGTAACTACTACTATTTTTACTACTGCTGGTGAATGAATGACTTTTTGAATATAACATAAGAAAACACAAAATACTGTTCTCCAACAGCTGCAACTCACAGTTACATTATAAACATAAAGTATCACATAACATGAAAATGCTCGAGATGTTACTCGGCTACTTCAGCTGAATTGCTGGTAAAGCACATTATCCCATCTGTCACACCTGATCTTTCTCCAAGAACTATGTGTCTTTTTCCAGGCCTTTGCAGGATTTACTTGGTTGAAGGGAAATGATGGGAATAATCATGAACATTCTGTTCTCAAAGGCATTCATGGTGTTGCACTTTGTTTTTAACACAAACTGTCATGGGAGTAGCTGTGTGATGAGTTAAAAAAGAGAGCTGGAGAGTGGGCCCTGCAGACTCTCTCTGTTTGAGCAGCCCGATCTCCGTCACCAATGCGTCAAATACAGCAGCCTGGTCAGTGACTGTATGCTTCTAAGTTTGACACTGTAGGTTGTGGCGGTTTGATCAAATTTTAATCAATTATAAAAAATCAAACCCCATAAGGGACACGTGCTCAAAACACACATATCCCTGAATGCATTTCTTAAACACAAAACACAGTGGTAAATAAAAGCAGGGCAGATGAATACAACACACAATTTCAATAAATTCAACCACTCCACCAATTCCAGTTCGAAAAGTTATATTTAGACAAACAAAAGAAATAAATCAGTTCAGCCCAAACAAAAATACTCCACTTCAGGATTTCACGATAATCACTGTCATTTCACTCCAGTTCAGTTCATTCATAAACCAAAACAAAAGACAAGAAGATACAAGATACAAATAAAACAAAATAATATTTCTTATTTATAAGTAATGTAATTTGGGCCATCGCCACAAGGTACCCTGTGAGTCCATCTGGGGCATGGAGAGGTCATATACTCGACTTTCCTTTTGGTTAACAGGCTGAGTGTCCCATTTGTGACCAAGAGTAAAGAGTGATTTGTTTTCAAGTTGTTATCTATGTAAAAACATAAATTATGTAATTTAGGTCACTTACATTATGCGACTGAGATACATAACTTAGATAACAAGACTGAATGTAGTTATTTTAACAGACATAATTATCTTTTCCTCAACCTAACCAAGCAGTTTTGAACAAACCCATTTGACAGTGTTACTAACAGCCCAAGGGTCATAATAATTCAACTGTTTGTCGGCAAGCTTTATTTTGAAAGTGTAACCTGACATTCCATATTACTTATTTTGCTAAATTAATCACAGAGCCTTTCACTTGTAAAACTGACACTAGATGGGTAGGTAGAGTGTCATAGTTTGAAGATGAAGGACACTGACCAGGCTGCTGTATTTGAGGAGTTGGGAATAAGAACATTTTGTGTTTCAGATATAATCAGATCTGCATTCTCTGAGATAAATGTAGCTGGTGAGACCAGGTTTCCGTTAACTCCTATGGAAACCATGTTTCTTACATAAGAAATCCGTTTACTGTTATAAGATGACTGTAACACGGTTATTGAAGCACTTACGAATGTGCACTAAGTTTGAGCCTACAGCCACACTATCAGGCTGTATTTAGACATAGGGATGCCTAAAGCTAAATGCTAACATCAGCACTACAAACGATGCTAACGCTGATGTTAAGCAGGTCTTGTGTTTACAGCGGTCACCATTTTAGGTTAGTGCGCATGCTAACAATTGCTGCTTAGAAGTATACACAAAGTACAACTGAGGCTGATGCCATTTTTTTGCAGGTATTTATTCATGGTCAGTCAGCAGTATTGGGTAACACTACCTTTAAAAGTAACTCAGTAGTTACCAAATTACTGCCGTACTTTCTTTCTTTGCCAGAACTAGAGTTAACAAAAAAAACCTCTGTGACTCGTTGCAGCCAACTGTTTAGGTACCTTTGAATGTATCTACTCTACCATCATTTTGTAGCCTTCTTTACAGCTCACAATCGGTAACTCTGCAGTGTAATTGTCGATTTCCCCTTGTTTCTCCTGCGATCTTCTTGTACGTTTGTCTCCCTCTGTCTATCAGCGTTTGTCTCAGGCCTGGGCGTGTCTGACCTACATCCTGCTCATCAGCCAGACTCTCGCCTGCTGCTCCACACACCTGCGGTCCATCTACACTAATCACCAGTTACCTTTCTTAAACCAGTCATTCCTCTCAAGTCTGTTTGGGAACTATCTGTGGTAACACCTAGGCCACGCTTTGAGTATATTTTGTGCAGATCAGCTCTCTTTTTTGCCTACCTATAACCTGCATTTTTTTCATTAAAGTAGGTTTCTCCTAACTCCTGTCTCCGATGTCTGCATTGTGGGTCCAGTTTTGAATCCTGCTAAAGTATAACACTAATCATAGGAATGAGACACAATTTAACATAAACAGATCTTTATTCTGCTAACAACCTGAGAGTGAACTGGGCAGACAGTATTGGGGGCAGCTTTTTCCATGAAAAACAACACAACATGAGCTCTGATAGGCTAGTATGTGATGCAGCTGATAACCATGTGTGTCTATACAGTCATCACTTGTGTTTTCATGCTATTTCGACAGCATTCCCAGCCAAACATCCCCATATTAGTGTGCTGAACTGCTAATGAAATGTGAATGTGGCAGATTGAACCAGCGGTGAGGGTGAGGCTTTAAGCCCAATGTTAATAATCTATCAATAGCGAGGACGCAGGAGGTGGAGAGATATTAGATTCTGACTAGTGGGTTACTCAGGACATTCACTTAAGAATTGGAAACCACTTATTACCCCATCTCACTTGCTCTGTAGCTCTCTGAATAACAATGAAGGGAAAAAAAAGAAATACAGAGGCCACTGTCACTCTGTCTATGACTAATTTTTCAATTCAGTTTCAAGACACATTTTCTTGGAAGTTTGAGTAAGCTCGCCAGATGTCATCATTGTCATTTCGATGGGATTAAACTGTAGGCTTGTTAGCTTTTTGTGTCCCGGAGTCAAGATTTCTATAAAGAAAGGGATACGTCAGAATGGAACATTTGCATAACATTATACTGTACGTTTTATTGAAGATCATGCAAAGGTGATCAAACTGGACCTCTTTTAACTTGTAATGGTCCAGGATTAAAGGATGCGGGTGTGAGATTGTGTTATATAAATTACATAGAATACTTGAGAATCTGTATGAGGTAGAATTTAAAAAAATAATAATTAAAAAAAACAAAACAAAACAGAAGACAGGAATTTGTCATGTTAACATTTAAGATCTTTTATTAACTAAAGATAAGCTAAATCCAAAAAGTAAGTGAAAAAACTTGCAATATATTGCTTTCTGACGAGTCTGCCATTAATGTTGTCTGGGAAGATGGGAGCATTTTCCCAGTCAACATCAACAGCCACTTGGGGGGGCCTTTCCTTTCTTAGGCCTGCAATGTTATGCAGTACAGCGCATGCAGCAATGACATCACAGGCCCTGTCCGGGGAAACCCTCAGGTGGTGCAGGCACTGAAACAGAGATTTCAGAAGGCTGAAGGTCATCTCGATTTGAGCCCTTGTCTTGCTGAGTGCATGGTTGTAGGCCTGCTGCAGTGGGGTTTGGGGGTCCTTAAGGGGTGACTCGCAGGCGTAGCCTTTGTCTCCCAGCAGCACACCAGAGAATTCGCCTGATAATACAAGATATCATTTAGGAAACTACACGGCAGAGTTAAACACTCATGATGTCCAAGGTGACAAAATGTGTGGCTTACCTTGTGGAAGTCTCTCGTAAATTGGACTAGCCCAAAAGACTCTGGGGTCATGCACTGAGCCAGGCCACTTTGCCTCTAAATTGCTGACAAGGCAGTCAGCATCACAGATCATCTGAAATGAAATCCCTTATCTTGGTTTTGTGCAATACCCCTCTGGTCTCAGGGTGGAAAAATCTGAAAACGCAGGCCTTGCATTCTCATGTGGACAGCGAATCTGCATACTTTGCGTATCGATGACGTCATCGCCCCACCCCTCGACCTCAAGCCTTCGACCTCTGAACCTCTTGACGTCTCATAACAACAACAACAACAGCTGACTACTGATTGTGTTTGTGTTTCTTGCAACTTATTCGCCTTGTAGTCGAGTGTGAGTTGCAGCAGCAGTTCGACCTCATTATCGGTCCACACAAACTATTCTGGTTTCCTTGCACTTGCCATTTTCATCTTCTTCTTGTTGTGTTTGGCTACTCCGTCTACTGTCTGTTTGCAAACAGTGTGCAAGCTTTATGCGCATGCTTCGTCTCTTCTTCTCCGTTTTTGGTGAATTTCATGCGCCACCTATAGGCCTGGAATATGAACTACAGCGTGTTGAGTCGTTTACAGTGGATCCATTTGGACGCAAATATTCTTGAAACGATGCCAAGGAAGACGGAGGAAAAAATTCAAGATCATCTCACCCATCAACACTCTGAGTTGGACTACCACACCCTGCAATTGAATATTGGACTTTCTCACAAACAGACCCCAGATAGTTCGTATTGGCAGTCACACCTCCTCTACTTTAGTGCTAAACACAAACTCATCCTGACAGGAAACACCACAAACTAGCATGGTTCATGCACAGTCCTGGACAGGAAGGTTCTGCAGTAGGTGATTGAAACCACCCAAAACATCATAAGAACCCACCTAACTAGAAAATGAATCAATCACCGACTGACTTGAAGTATCAACTTGCTCCAAGTCAGTTGGCTATAAGCTAAAACCCTGTTTAGCCTGTATTGTATTTTAGCAACTGATCATTTTGATATTGAACAAAACTTCAAAATGTGACAGTAATATCTTTCGGAAGTGTTAAACACGCCAAATCTGCCAAAAAGTTGGATGATTTTTCCACTTTCAATCAGCAGGTTTGATGGAGACTGCATCTGGGCCATTGGAGAAACTGCAGAATGAGGCACCTCTACTTCATAACTGTGCTTGTTGCCACTTAGCATAATTACGTAATGGTGAATTCTGGATTTGTTTCAACTGGCCTCGTTTCAATCCATCATCACACATGAAACTTGTTCTTGGCAAAGTTTCCGATTGTTTTTCACATCCAAGTAACCCACTAATTATACCTTCATGCTTTATATACGTCTATTCGTTTATTGGTAATGATGTTCATTTTTTGGGGGTTATTAAAGACTGTTGAAGTATAATTCTGTTGTAGCACAGCCTGTTGGAACCCACTTATCATTCTATCTGACTCATTGTAGCTCTTACCCACCCTCTCACATTAAATACAATATATATTGTACTTTCTCTGACAATGCCTTAGTGTGTTGAGCACTCATCCACACTATTTATGGATGTGGACTTTAGAATATAAACTATAGCATTATTCAATCTCTGAGTCCCTTTCTCAGAAAAGATCCCATTCATTACTGTTTGACACTTTGAGTCCTCTGCTTCATTCAAATAATGTCAAAGCTTTAACCTAACCCTAAATTATCTATTTGCTCTCTCTCACTGCATTATTCTTCATGATGAAGGAAAAAGGTGGGGTACAACTCAAATGTGAATTCCGAAAAATATGCAGAGCAGAATTAATATAATTAATATAAACCTCAAAGGAGGCTTTGCAGTTTTTTTTTTTCCCTGAATCTGCATTGTGATGCTCCTTTGAGAATTGGCTAATCCCTAATAATACTTAAATACATAACAAACAGGCAGGAAAAAGAGCTGCACTAATCAATATATGCTGAAAAGCTTTCTTGGCTCGTTTTTTTTTTTTCCCTCAGACATCATCATTTTTCTAGTTCTTTAGCCAGCATTTCCATTGCCATGTGCAAAATATTAATGAGAGGATATGAAAAAGGGGTAAGCGGATCAAGGTCAGGTCAGAGGTCCGTGTCCTTTTCGGAAGCTTCTCCATAAGGCCAGCTGGTGGATGTAGGAGCCAGAAGATGACAATTTACCACAGTTAATGAACTCCCTCCAAACTCTTGACTGTCTCAAGGTCTTTTTTATTCACAAGAAAGATATGCTGTACTTAAAATGGGCATTAGTAGTGTGGGTGTGTCAAGGTAGATTGTTTTTCTACAAAGTAGTTTATCGTGTGACAGTGCGATGAAGGTGAAATTTTACGAGGAACCACCAAAAACAGCAGAAATGTGCTGAAAGATGTTAGGATCAAGGATCTGAAAGTAGTATAACGTTCAAGCGTTAATTAGCTTGTTCTGTAGCCAGCAACCTGCCGCCACAGGGTACGCTGGTGTCAAGCTAATGCGGGGCATCAAAGTATTGCAGTAAGTTATTATTAATAGCCATGACGGTGTGGCTGGTATTGTTTTTACTTTGTAAGCCTGTATGTGTGTGTTTTTGTGGTTGGGTTGTCATGGCAAAATGTGGTCCTGATGATAGTGTATGAGGATTGGTGCAATCATAGCAAGGATGCTGAAAGTCAAGGGCTGAGAAATAGGGAGGAGGAATGCCTACCCCAGTAGTTGTAATCTTGTGTAGCAACCATTGTCTAGATTGTGAGCCTTTTTTACACTGGGCTGATATGTGTGTTAGATATGCCATGTGTGTGACTTTAACCTGCTGGTGAGTGTTAACCAACCTGCTTCCCTGTAAATATTTTGTATTTTGTATTTTTCGATTAAGTCGATTCAGCTGACAGCCTTGATAGTCCTTGAACCTGTTTCCTGTGGCTCTAGGAGGAGGGTGCCACAGTAAGTTAGGAGAACTCACTGTCGATTTCTGGTTTCACACTGGACATGAACAGTGGCCCTCCTGAATGAAAGGCCTGTGCTTGTTTAACCTGTTCGTTTGTCTCCAACCTCCTCCCAATACGGATTTTCACTCTGTCTGCTCCAACCTTTACCATTTGTTCCACTGGATTGTGCAAAAGTAAGAGCAGTGAGGACAAGTCAATGACTTGCTCATTAGTCAAAGCACTTTTTTTCCTCCTTACTTTTCCTCATATCTAAATAATGACTGAACTTATCTGTCCTTCTGAGCTAAATTGGCCACACTATTGGTTACTTTCTTCCATGTCCTTAGACTTGAAAACCTCTCTGCTCCCTCTGCCTTTTAAATCCAGCATCAGTCGGTTTGCTCCTTGTGCTTTGATCTGTCATGCTCTTTTTAGTTTTTGATGAAGCAATAAAAAGATTTTCATACGTTTACCGTTTTTCATCACATCTGTGCCGGCCAAAATGACATGACTGCATTGATTTGGATTGACTTAGGAAACAGCCTACACTCAGACATCAATTTGTACACAAGGGGTTTCTTAAATAATTTGTTATACTGCTCAGTATCAGACATGCTGCTCTGCACAAATTATCTGATGTGAGGGATTTACAGATCCAGGCTTAAGTCTCCTGAACTGCTCATAGACTTATCGGCCTGATAATATTAAACATGTTTAGTACTTACGATTTAAAATCGGGATGATTACATCAGTACATTTCAAACCGGACCACAACAACGGATGAGAGCGGAATCCCGGGTCCATTGCCGGTGCTTCCATCCATGTGTAAACATTCTAGCCCTTGCGGCTAGTGTTAAATTCTTACCTCCTGTTCTGGCTGAAGAATAAAAAACTTGTGTTGACTGCGTCTCTTCACTCATCTAAACTGGTCTAAACATCTGCTTTTGTTTTTCTTTGTCACGTCTGGTTCCCCATGAGATCACATGAGAAAGATCAAGTTTGAAGCCAGATCCAGTCTGCAGAGCCATGAAGCCAGAACACTGAAGACCCCCCCGCTGCTGCTCAGAGCAGTGTTTGCTATTCATTCTATTAATAATGAACTTTGGACACTGCATTTACTTTGAGTGCAATACAGCAGGCAGATTCCTTGCTTTATGGTAAGATGTGCATATGATGCTGCTTGTTGCTGAGTAATGGGACAGTTCAGTATGCATCAGTAAATATTTAGTATCACCCTGCTGCCCTTTTTTTCTCTTTTTTTCCGTATTTATTCATTGTCATCAGAACAGCAATAGCAACTGAAACAGCACAGTGAATACATAGCTTTTTTGTTATCTCCCTGCTTCTGTCATGGGTGTAGCTGGTTTTGCATTAGGCCTACACAAGCCATTAAGCTTGAAATAACAAACAGAGCGAGAAACAGATACAGCACACACATACACGCACAGAGGCTGCTATATAGCTGCAGAAGCCAAAAGAGGGGGGACTAATGAGGAAGTGCAGAACACAGAGAATCCAGGAAGAGGGACAAAGTGAGGAGAGCAGCAAAGGGGGAGGAGGAAGGGGAGGGTAATGAGAGGCTGTACGTACCCAAGAATGTCACTGACACAGCAGACTAGGGCTGTGATGAGGACCAGCTGAGCAGCAGGCTGTGAAGGGCGCATACACGTAT
>OMLP01028967.1:0-13962 GCA_900302685.1 Spondyliosoma cantharus | reverse complement strand
GCCGTTGCTTCCTGACATCGCTGCTTTTCTGCTAATGACGTGTTTCAAAGTAAAAGCGAAGGCCTCGGGCTTTTCTTTTGAAGTGACTCTACTCATGTACTGATATTGAATGACATTACATGATAACTTACTGAAAGCATCTTAAAAAGCTTTGGTCACATCCAGTTCTCTGCTTGCAGACGTCAGGAGATGTTCTTCCTACACTCACAGTGAATCTGCATCTTTCAGCAGCTCCCTAAAAGCCTTATTAGCTACACAGAACCATGAAAGTCTAAACAGGAAAAAATGCTTCTGTGCGTTTTGGAAATACTTCACTTACAAACTCGAGCAAATCACCATTCCCTTTGCTTGGACGGTCATAAAAATGAAGGCAGGGAGACGGTTGGTGGGATTTTTCCACTCAAAACTCAATTCAGACAAGATGAGAGAGAAGTTGCATTCTGATGTGTTCCTGAGAGTGTCAGGAGAGCCACTGCCGGGAGAATGCGACACAGCAGGGCTGACAGCTCCATCATAAAGCTCCCCAGCCAGTCGTCAATCACTCAGCAAGGCTCCCGTCGGCCATGGCTCTGTAGAAGATGAGCAGGCGTGGAGACACACACCCACACACACCAGCGCACACACACACCATGGCAGGAGACCACGCCGCCATCACACTACTGGGAGATTTCCAACTAAGCCTGGCAGACTTGTTACAACTCTTCAATCAAATTGGACCCGTGGCTGTTGCACACAAAAAAATGGCGGTCATAACGATTGGATTTTGTGAACTGACCGGGAACGTGTGAACAACACACACTCAAAATATCTCACATGATCGCGTGTCCTCTCCGTCACATGCGTTCAAACACTCCCTCGCACAGCCACCGTGACGCGCTGCCAACACACGAGGTTCACGGACACACGGCGTGATGAAAGCCTCCTCTCTCAGCTGTGATTACACTCTCACCTGAGCTCCATGCCTCCGAGGGAAACGTGGGAGTAATCCAGCTCAGACAGTCCAGAGCCTGAATCAGATGCATTACATGTACATCACATAGCTGCTAGTTAAGCACTTCTCAAAGGTAAAAGAAAAGTAAAAACATAAAATATAATACGGGAGCTGCTCTCAAAGAGTTCTGCGACAGAAATTAACGGATCTCCAGGGAACGCCACAGTGCCGCGTGTGCACGTTCACGCGTTCATTGTCTTCTGCTTCCTGTGTGTGTTTTTGTATTATTTACTGCACGAGTCGGAAGAGTAACATTAAAATTTAGCAAATTTAGTCCCCAGAGGATACGCTGCTTTAAAGAATCATAGGCTGTGAAAAAAACACTTTGCATTTTTCAACATGATATGAAAAATGTAATATTTCTAAGAAAACCACTGTCAGCATTATTATTTCATGTTTTTATCCAGAGTTATGATATTATTAATACGTCCTCTGGTATGAATATCAATTTTAAAAAGAGCAATTGTAAGATATAGAAACATGTAAGATGTCTACATGGCAACATATCATATTTGTGAAGCTGAAAAATATTTGCTTTAACAACGACCAAACAAATATTCAGATGTTAATAGTAGCAGTGAACATTTTCAGTCGATCAACCAACAGATGAGTCAGCTGATCTTTGCAGCTCCGATTCTTCTTAATCACTCCACAACAACAAGTTGTGCTTCAGTGGTGAGGAGAGTTTTTAACGTTGGAGTTATTGTAAGCAGTTTAAAAACATTTAGCCTGGTAAGATTTGTAAGTTTTCGAGACATTGGCAGACAGACCAAAAAGTTAATTTTGGAGCCGGGACACACACTGTTGTGTTGCAACCTGACACTCCAGAGTTTACTGGTCCTTGTGTGTAGCAGTATAGAGCAACACAACTCTGTCACAGGGTGGCGGGGCTGATTGGAAAGGCCTGACTTTGTCTCAGGAGAGGATCAAGTCAAGTGTCAGACCAAGTTTCAAGGGTGACTTGAAGTTATGTTACATGAGTACGGTAGCGTACGTGAACGACCTCAGGAGCTGACTGAACTTACGTAAGCAACGTTGTCATTTAAACCCACAACCTGATTTCCTGCCGAGTGTTTCTTGTGCCTGAACCTAACCAAGTCACAATATGTCACTGACTGTGAAATGTTTGTGGCCGAGGTTTTTTTTGCATATTTACTACTGCTAACTAGACTGCAGCGCCCTGGGTGTGCAGATCCGGTGCTGCAGGGGTAAGTAGAGCTTTGAAGCTTAAGGCCACTGATCAGTCTGCTTTATTTGGCGAGCTTGGAGTGAGAACATGTTGGCACAGCAACAGTCGGCGTCGCCGCTCTCCATAAGATGCAGTCACATGTAGGCAGCCCTCTGCTCCGCAGGGAAAACTCCAACGTGTGAATATCCCCATAACAGCCCGGCCTCGATCAATTCTGCCTCCAGAGCTGCTGCTGTGCATCGAGGTGGGCTCAAATACTATTTATCCACTCGGATATATCTACTTGTAATGGCTCCACCTCCAGCCCTCGAGCCTCCCCTCTAGAAATATGACATTCCAGGTCCTGGGGGACAGTTTGTAGCCCGGGATCAGCACACCGCATCCTTTTCCTGCCACCTGCAGATTACCGTGTGGGCTTACATGGGGCAGTCTCACATTACTTCCTAACAAGGCCCCACAGGTATAGGCCTGGCCATCGGGCAGATCAGGTCTTAGTGTGTCACCCTCCTCACTCGGGAGTCCAGGAGCTGTGAACCTTCACAACATCACTGCCAGGGTCACCAGGACACTGCCAGCCACGAGGAGACGCTGTATTTATAGCATTAAACAGTAAAAAGGCATTCATGAAATGAGACCTGCATAATTTGAAATGCTGTATCATTAATATAAGAGATGAGTAAACACGTTAGGACCTATTTTGTTAAATCTAACCAATCAGAAATACTTTGATTTCAAATTACATTTTAAAATGAATGCAGCTTTCCTGGCCTGAAAAATAAATCTGTTTTGCAGCAGAAGAAGAATTGCTTGGTGTGTTTGATGATTCGACCGAGACTTTCATTAATCTACCCCCAAACAAAGATTTGTTTTCTGCTGAAGTGGCCGGGAGAGTGGACAAACTTTGCAGCCACAGTACAAATTAGATGCAACTTTATTGATCCGTGTGGGTAAAGTGAGGAGACTGCAACAAGGAAAGAGCCGCAGATCCAAAAAACACACGACACGAAGATAACAAGTAATCACGACAACATGAACATCTTGAAGAATATATCCTAAAACGAGGTAATCATTACTGTGTCATCACTAAGAGACTGACACACAAAACCTGCAAGGAAGAAAATGATCCTTTATACAAGCTCACAATACAGGAACGACCCTCCGACCGCCACAAACCTCATGTCTGCAACTCCTCTGAATAAAACTCTGTATGCCGTAATCTTGTGGTTCTCTTGTGGCCTCGATGTGACGGACAGCATTCTGAATCCACTTCTTTTTCAGCTGGTTCTTAATTGAGTTTTAGAAAATCTCCGTAGTCACGGCGGGGTGATAGCTGATCCCTGGAGACCTCAGACAGACTCAGAATGTGAAATTCATAGTCTGCAATAAAAAGGTCATCTGGAAGTTTCAGTAACAATTACGACTAAAAGTAATCTGCCTCTTGAGATTCACTCTGTTTCCATAAACACAATGCTTGGTATAATAACCTGTATATCGTTGCAATTAACCTCGGAGTAATTTTTCAGAATGATAATGAACCGACTGTCTGTCAAACTGAATGAAGATGTGGAGCTTATTCACATTCACCTCATTAGGAAAGCACACAGTCGATCTCAATCCAGCCACGACACCTTTGCCCTCTGCGAACAATCTCTGCTTCTGCATTCACATGACGGGTTCATCACACTGAAGAGCGCCTCACAGCCATTAGCATAAAGAGGCATTTAAAACTCTTGACAGAAAACAGGCATCAAGCTTATCTGTTGGTCCTCCAGTTGTATCTAATTCTATTGGTAATCTGTGAATCCATCCATCCTTAAAATAAATGCAATATCAACAGATGTTGCTGCTCCTAAATGTATTAAAATTTGGTACAAATGGGCTGGAGCCGATCCCAGTGGGCAGCGGGCGAGCACGCTGTGGATAAGTCACCAGTTCATATGGGATTAAGATAACTTTTTTTTTGGATTGTGGGAGGACAGAACGGTTCTGACCCAGCCCAGGTCTCAAACCCAGGACCTTCTTGCTGTGGACCAGCAGTGCTAACCACTGTGCCACCGTGCTGCTCTGATGTTGAGCCTGATAATGTTAATTACGTAAAAGAAAGCTGGAGCTGTGTGGCCTGTTGCCTGCAGCTCTGCTTCCATCCCTCCCACAGACTTTATAAAACGACTAACCGCTGAATGTGAAACTGATCCACTGTCAACAAATGCAAAACATGAGCATTGTTTTGTTCTGTAGAAGCAATAATTTTAAGTGCTAAACTCTCTGAACACATTGCATTTCCTGTGACTAGCCCACTGAGTGGCGTGGGCGACGTGGCGGTGAACGAGCGGAGAGATGGCGGAGAGCTAGATAGACTCAGCCCACATCCGTCCTCGTGTTGACAGCCGAGGCTCTTGGGTAACTTGTTTGGGTAACTTGTGGCCAATTACAGATCCAACAACAAAATGTTTTACCACTACGACCTGCACCATGACACTAGTGAGTCTGAACCTTCACTAACAGTGAGACGTCACACACAGCTGAACAGTTTTGCAGTGGTAACGGTTACGACGGCCTGCTGAGTGCCGCATGGTGTCACACAGTTCCCACATTTCCTTAAAGCATCAGCACTGATGAGTTTCATCCACAAGTGTTCACACGGACACAGGCGAGGCCTTTGTGTCCTTGAAATAAGTTCTTCAAGTAAACAAACTTGTGCTGTAACCTGCACGTCACGGACAGACGGCGTGTTGTTCATGGTGCTGAAGAGTAAATACCACATTACAGGTACGCTTACAGGCTGCAGCTGCTGTTTAGCCATCTAGCCTGCAAGCTAACGTTGGCAGAGCTTCTCCTCAGGGAAGATTTGATCGGTCATGTGTTTAAGTCAGATAAGAAGAAACTTAATGTCAGTTTCTGTTTTGTGTAGACGGCTGAGTGTCTGCACGTTCACTGCGTCCGTCTGTTACAGTAATGATGGCTTTACTGTAACGGTAGCAGCTCAAACAAGGCGGCACCATCATGAAATATCAGACATAAATGATAAATAAATAAATTGGACTTTAAGAGTGAAAGGACACTTTGTGTTCATTGTGTCGTCGCGGCAGCCTCTTACCGTTCACTTGCAGAGTGTGTGTCTGATAAAGTTTCTCGTAGCCGTCAGCGTGACAGGTATAATTGCCCATGTGAGTCGTGGTCACCTTGGTGATGTACAGCGAGCCGTCATCTCCAAAGTCCTGCCAGTGAGAGAAAGTGAAAGAGAAAAAAACAAACTCTTAATGACTCGAAGCAGTCATGCTGTTGTTGTTGCAGCGGTGATGGTTAAAGGCATTTAAAGCTGGAAATGAAACATTTCAATGGGAGTGCAACGAGCCTGCAGAGGGCAGATGAGAAGATAAACATGTTTCATCACATAGGAAATGAAAAATATAACAATATTACTAAAAGGAACATTGTAGAGTAATGTCCATCAATCTGCGTCAGAAGTTAAAGCCGTTTGGCAAAGAAAGTGAGGAAAATAACTGTCAAAGTAACTGAAAAATGTTTTTCTGGTACATGTCACTTTTCCAATCAGAGGAAAGTGATCTGATGGAAGGAGACGAGGTGAGAATTGATTAGTGTAGAAGTTACACAGGGAGATAGAGCTGCAGACACACAGTCAGTCAAAAGAACAAATATCATCGTCTCTGAAAAGCCCAGATTGTTACGCTGTGGTCAACAAGCGCGACACACAACTACACAAAACATGTTGCACTTCAATCCTCATGTAGCATATTAACATAAAAAACACACAAACAAAAGAAGCTAACCGTGACGTTAACTGACGTACAGCCAGCTGCAGTATGGGTAATTCATGCTGTGTTGTGATTATTAAGCAAGTGAACAAAGAAACATGGTGCTCGACAAGGACGGAGAGCAAACAGAAGAATAAAGATAGAAGCCCCCAAAGCTAATGAGCTCGTCGACGGAGTTCGCCGTGACGAATCCGTCTGAATGAGAGCGAATCGCTGCTGTTTGTTAAAGTCACGCTGCAGTAAAAAGTTACAGCAGGAGCTTTTTAGAGTCTTAAAGTAAATTTTGAAATGAATTGTATGAAAAGAGGGTTTTGATTGTTCATTAAAAATCTGCTTTTCTGGGTTTAATTTTGGATTTTTAAGAAAAATAAAAGTTCAAATGTTTAACTTTTACTTCTTCTCATGAACTATGATCTATAAACTTCGAACATAATATAATTTACTTGTTAAAATCATTGAGAGACTTGCAGAATATAAAGTATTGTAAAGTACCAACGGGGTGGATGGAGGTTAATGATGACACATGATATTTGTACAATTAGTCAATTAATCGAATTGTGGATTGAAAGAAAACTATTTCAAAATAATTCAGTCAAACTTATCAAACATTCCCTGCATGTGTAAATTATTAAAGTACCTGAGACGTCTTTGGGCTTCACACTGTTCGTTGGACAAAAGAAGCAATTTGAGGAACTCACGTCGGGCTGACGAGCGTTTTTCACACATTTTGACATTTTAAAGACTAAATGATTAAATCCTTTAATCATGAAAATAATCAGCAGATTAATCAATGATGAAAATCACCAGTTCATCTGAGAATAACTCTTAAAGGTTCATGTTAAACTTCACTGTACATCAGAGTGAGACAGTTGGCCATTTAAAGTTAAAGTAGTTTTTCATTTAACTATAGAGGAAATAAAAATGGTTCCCTAAGCTTACTTTTGAATTATTTATTCAAGTGATTGTGTGATAAATCTTCAGGGACACTTAGAAAGGAAATAACTGGCTGTGCTTCTAATAATATGTTTTCAGCTCTTTCACAAACGAACCTGCTGACATTCAGCATTCATTAGAGTTTCCTTCACTGACTTGATGAAGGCGGCGTGCCAAAACCTGTTCGCTCCCGATCGCTTCCACGCATTAAAAAATCAGTCAGGTAGATTTTAGTTTGAACTCTTGCTGTTAAGAGCGTGGACGAGTGTGCCCCCGTGCTCCTCGGTCCTGAGGCACAACAGAGCGCTCTTTTATTAAAAGACGACTCAGCCCTAATTATCAGCCCTCTTTCACAAGAGTTCATCACAGGAAAAGTGCCCTTTCTCATTAAATAGCTTTTAACATTTCAATCACATCTCTGCCGGCTGTTTACATCGTGGCATTCAGCTTCTCCTTAAATGTCTACAGAGGAGCGAGGAGAGTCAGCCGCCGTGTTTACAGGAACACGCCGTGTTTATCACTCCGTCCTGGTTTGCTGCGATCTAGCCTACGAGCTCGGCGGCGGCGGCGGCGGCTCGAGCTGAGTGAAGCATCAGAGCTTCACAATATGAGGGGAAATCGATGGTGCGTCTTGGCCTCTTGGGCTGAGAGCATATTGTGTCACCGTCTTAAATGAAAAATGAATGCGGGGAGAAATGAAACTCAGAGCGGTGGAACGAGCCACGGCGGAGGCTGTCGACATGATTCCTCCACCTCACCTCACCACCCTCACCTTAGCTATCAGCAGCACCCAGCTCGCTGCAGACAAAGCAGGCCGGCGTACGACTACTCGAGTCGCAGGGAAGGGAGACAAGGGCAGGTAGAGGTGGATTTACAAATAGGCCATAGCCCTCAAGAAACTATAATTAATAAAGCTGTCAGTGGCAGGTCACCTCTGAAAGGACACTGAAGAGCCACCTCATTGGCTCGTTGGCTAACCTCTGGTGGTGACGAGGCATTTCAGAAAATGGCCTCTGAAGGAAGTTTGCAGCTCGGGCTTATAAAACTTTGTCAGAGGGACACAGCGTGCTGAGTTAACGCCCTGCGGTGTGAAACGGTGAGAGCAGTAAAGGGGAACTGTAAAGGCTTCGTTCACCCAATTTTTCTAACTCACCTCAAGTGAAATCTACCGCAGACACAGTGTCAGCTCGTCCCTTTATTCTGTTTTACTCGTGGTGTTTTAAAATGACATCTAAACGCAGCAGCGAGTGTTCTCAGCCACTCGACATCATCTTCAGACGTCAACAGTTTCCGCTGGAAACCAAAGAACCGGTCCAAACCAAACCGTCAGATACAAAACAAACATAGATGTGACTCACTGTTTTACCGAGTGACGTGTTGCTTCATCATCATCATGTTTACTTTGCTCTGCTGGTTAGGAGGTGATTGAACCTTTTGGTCCGTATTGAACTGGCTGCGTGAGGCTGAGGAGCTCATGCAGACCGGGGGAGTGAACGCATCGTGAAAATGGACAAACAAATGATGTTTTTGGTCTTTTCACTGGATTTGTTGACAATAACAGCAACACACCACATTTAATCCTTTATCCTTGACTTTCACCAGATTAATTATTTTTGGAAAAACTGTTTTGCAAGAGACGGTTGCTGTAGAATTAATTTGCAGGACAAAAAAAAAAAAAAAGAAAGAGACAATATCCAACTGATTTGATGTCTCAACCTGGGCTCTTTTCATGCATCATGCCTCTATGTAAGCTCCTCTGTAGCTTTGTGGGCTTGTTGTGAATGAAACATGAGAGTGGGTGATTCGACGAAAAATTAAAAACAGCCTACCTGGGACGGGATCTGTTGGAGAGAGGAACAGGTCAAACATTCAGAGGTTTAGTTTGATTAAGACAAGAGAAACAGGCAGTAACTGTAAACACCTCTCTGTAGATCTGGTGACTATGACAGTGTTGTTCTTTGCTCCCAAACCACATGATTAATTCAATAAAAACACTTCCTGACACAAGTTCTCGATACAACACAACCGGCCTGTGAGTCAGGAGTCGTGTTGGATCTGCTGTGGAACGTTGCACAGCTTTATTTATTGATCCTCCGGACACACAGCGCATCGCTCCAGGAGGTACACACTGATCAGAACTGAATGTAGATATTATAAATAATCACTTACATTTAATGTTTCATAAAGCACATCCTCCACCATGCCGAGATAATGTGAAAGGCACCAAAGCCTCGGGAGATAAAAACACATATTCCGGTGGACAAGATAAGATTCAGCTCAGATCGTACTGCCTCCTGCTGAAGCTGCTGCCTTCAAAACACATTTTCTATTTTTAATAATTCCATGTTTTTTCAAGATGGAATTCAAAGATTTTTGTGCTAAATCAGATATATATATTGTTTACGGTGACCTTGCATCCAGCCGGGTAGGACGTACAAGTATTTCTCTTAAATGCACTTTGACACTCTGAGGGAAACTTTCTTAAAGAATTATGAAATATCAAATGCTTTCTCATCTTCAGAACCGTTAGCGAGACTGCAGAATCGGCGCCCCTGAGGGCAAACATGAATGTATACTACACACACACGCACGCACGCACGCACGCACGCGCGCACACACGACTGTGTCTTTGGCTCGGCCACTCAGGGAGGATTGAAATACTGACAGCCTTGGATGATGATGCAATAGCCAGCAACTGTCAACTTCATGGAATTACAGTAAGCTGCTTTGTCAAAATTTAGAGAGGCTCTATTGAACTCCGGGATACACGCGCACCACTGGGATTAATGCGCGACTCACTAAGTCTGAATGTCGACAACATTTCTAAAATAACCACATTCTCAGCTGGGAAGGCCTGTGAGATTAGAATGCATAAACCTCCCGTGTGTACTCACAGGAATATGACTCTAATTAAGGCTGGCAGTGGATACTCACAAATATTAACAGCCAGCAATTATATAGAAATTGTCTGCAAGGCAATTTAGAATTAGTCTGCGGGTGCCAGGTGCAGACGAAATCCATTCTCCTCTCTGGAAGGAACAACTATGATTGACTGGAAGTCTGAGAGCCAAAAATAAATCTGGATTAAGCCGGCGTCGGTGTCTGCTCGGCTTCCGTCGCTGGTTTCTCTCCGTGCTGCCTGGTCTGCACACAGTTTTCTGATGAGCCACGAGAGACTTGCGAGCTGGTGCTGATTCACTTGCTGGTGGTGTTCTGTGTTAGTGCTGCTGCTCTGGAGTTAATGTGTGCACCAGCAAGAGACTGTAAACTCAGGCTTTGTTAGACCAAAAGATCAAATCTGACAATAGCAGAGCTCCAGGGTCAAAGTACAGCGAGCTCTCAGTCTGAAGAGACGGATTAGTCCCTGTAGAAGTTAAACTCAGAAGCTGCACTGGCATCAACCCAAACAGCTGCATGAACCAAAGAGACGGAGGGAAGAGTGATTGTATGCAACAGCATCAACTAGACAATATAAAAGTCCTGCAGAGTGCCAGAGTGGTTCAGGGTTGATTAGAATGCAAAACCTCAGTTGTTTCTTTCTTTCTGCACTCTTCTATGAGTTCTGTGGACTGAAATCAAATCTTGGATGTTTTCTCCAGGAGTATGATGGTTTCAAACCCCCGGAGGCCATGCTTTGATTGATTACCAACAGCCTGTTCTTCCTTCCAGTGTCTCAATAACAACGAAAAATGAAGACTGTGTGATTCCACAGTGGAAAGACGAATTTCTGAAACGGTACCGATGTCAAAATAAGAACAATGTCCAGAAACGTAAAGGATAGAAAGTGCGTGCTCTGTCAGACGTCATTATTCCATTATTCATACTTATGTTTCCTTACAATGGTGACACTGAACAGCATTTTGCAGCAGAAACTTTCATCCCTGATCTGACATTTGAATTGAAAATCCACCTGAGCAAGATCTGACATTAGTCACCAGGAAACTGATGGCTGTGTGTGAAGTGCAGACAAAGACCACCTCTGGTCGGGCCGCTGAACTCGGCTCTGTGTCTTCAGGCAAAATCAGGAGATGAAACAAAAACTACTTCTATTGAATCTGCACAAAAAAAAAGAAGAGTAAAGCAGTTTGGGGGAAAATATTTGAGAGATAGATCAAAGCCGGCTGCGACCTTACGAGACCTTGTACCTTTTTTTCCTCCACAAATCCTCCTAAAGATATTCAGAGCGTTTTTAAGAAATAATCTGACTTGACATTTCTTTTCTGTTACATCCAGAACTTGCATACATCTTTTTTTAGCTGTGAATTGCTTAAAAGCAGTCAAACTGCATAATGGAAAACGACGTGAAAAAGGGCAAATGGTGGAAAAGCTGTTAGTCTCACAGCACGACCTAAAAATCACCTCATAACGTCGACGGCACGCTTTATGGGAATCACACATCACCAACAACCAGAACCAGAGCTCCAGTTCAGAGCCGGTCGATGGTGCCAAGGATGGCTGCCGACAGCTGGGCGCCTCTTACTCATTTTAAGGGTCATCAACATTTAATGTTGCATTAGTGGCTTCGCTGGGTCTCCCTTTATCTACTGCGACAGTGTTGACTTAATTATGCACAGCAGTATCGCACTCGTCTTGGTCAGCCCTGACACACACGGAGGAGAAGGTAAGGCGGAGGAGCTCTGCCTTTTCTGTCGCTCGCTGCTTTTGATGTGGATGAAAATGACACAGAGGGCTGTGTGAGGCCACGGCTGAGGATTAACACACACACACACACACACACACACACACACCCATACAGTCTTTCAACGGCTTGTAAAAGTAGGTCCCTCCTCTAGGGCTGAACCCCTTCGGTATCCCCCTTCATCTCCTGTCTTTGTCTGAAATCCCTGTCCCTTGCAGCAGTCTCTAAACACAGACACCAGGAACACAAACTGACATCCTGGATTACCGTCAGACCTACAACACAAAACCAGCGCCAACAGCCAAATGAAATGTGCTGAGAGTCTGAGCCAGCGCCAACGAGATAAAGTAGGAATATGATGAGAGAGAAATAAAGGATGAAATTATCTTACAGCAAAACAGTTGACGGCTCTGAAACAGAAGTTAAGAATTGATGCTGCGTCACAACTTAACGCATCAATTAGACCAACTATCTATCTATCTATCTATCTATCGATCTATCGATCGATCTATCTGTTCTGAATGTATTCTTCTTTTAAAAAGCAATTATTTAAAAATGAAAAAGAACCAAAAACAATACCAAC
This sequence comes from Spondyliosoma cantharus, assembly GCA_900302685.1. Classification (NCBI taxonomy): domain Eukaryota; kingdom Metazoa; phylum Chordata; class Actinopteri; order Spariformes; family Sparidae; genus Spondyliosoma; species Spondyliosoma cantharus. The sequence continues at coordinate 1,851 of OMLP01028967.1, read as the reverse complement.
AAAGAGCCAAACCATGAGGAGTATCATTAAGAGTAATAGTCGGCAGATCCTTCGTAGGTTCATTAAAGTAAAAGGAGACGTGTCGTACTGACTGAACACGTCATACAGACTTCATGAAGTTCTTCTTCTTCATGTGCTTCAACGAGAGCGACACAAATGGAAACAGAAACGGGGCGTCGGGCTCAAAATGGCGAGCCAACAGGAAGCGATGAGATCGAGCTGATTTTGCCGCTGTGATGTTAAATTAAAGCCACAGTATGTAACTGTAGAGGAAAATCTAATTGGTCATCAAATATTGATTCTTTTGGCTCAGGACCACAGTCAACATGAAGCATCAGTATTTGAAGTGTCTCCTCCACAGAAACTCACAAACTGAGACAAAGAATTATATTTGAATTATATACTGTGAGTTTTTAAGTGATCTACCCGTCTAACGACCTGTGAACGATGCAGCAGAGAGAGTGAAGACAGCTGGATCTTACATTGATGTCTTCCAGGTTCAAGGAGTTCAGGTATTGGTTGTTTCTCTTCCACAGTATCGGAGGTCTTTGCTCCCCAGTGATGGCACAAGTCAACACGGCGCTCTGGCCGACGGTCACAGCGGTGACGCTCACTTTCTGCTCGTCTGGAAGGGCGAGCAGGTACACATCTGTCGGAGAGAGGAAGAAATAACTCAATGTGAGATGACGAGAAGACAATTTAAGTTTTCAGACGGTAGAATGCTGGAGATGAAGCGGCAAAAGTTATGGTGCAACTTTTAATTTGAGTATTTTTTGCTTGAACGTGTGAAAATAACTGTTTAAGTCGCTTTGTGTAACTGAAATATGACGGACCGTTCTTTCTTGCAACAGCTCATAATTCAGAGGAATAAACACACATTTGTCTCTTAATGAAGTCTGAAAACATGAATACAAAAACTACAGCGTCTCAATTAGCTGCTGCTGAGCTGCACAGGCAGATGTTTTTTTAGTTAAAGATGCACTGAGGCAGCACAATTATTGCAATTTGCAAAGTAATGGGAAGGAATTAAGTTAAATGTTCTGTAAATACTTTGCATAATTTATGTAATGATGCCATAATGGGAGTTCTAGTTTCTCCGTCGCTGTCTCTGAGGACCCTGGGGCCACAACCATGAACCTCTTTTTTAGCTAACTGGACAAAAAAGACACCCGTGGGAAACACGGCTGCTGCCGGTCTGTGCATGCTGCTTTGTTGCTAGAAGTTGGGGTGTTTTTAACGTGCTCTGTTAGAGTTCTGATAACAGGCTAGACTCTCCATGTTGCTGTAATAACCTCTGAAAGCTACATGGAAAATAAAAAGCCTGCACTGCCAGAGAGGTTCTCCATGGAAACACGTGGCCAGAGTCGCTGCTGCTCTCAATTCAACATTCCTGCAAAAAGTCTTTACGTGTTCCTCGTGATGATGAGATCTATCTGTGCCCTCCACGTTTAATTTTCACCCATTAGCGAGAGCAAACATGGGCACAGAGACGAGCGAGGCTGGGCTGCTGAGAGGTCAGCACGGCTATGGTTGGTTAACGCCTTTTGTGCGTCCAGTGTTTTGATGAGACAGTGAGCACAATGTACACTCATCCATTCTTTGGTGGCATTATGTAACGTGGCCAGTGAGAGAACGCTTTTTAATCTTTCTCCTGGGTAATGAGCAACGGAGCAAAAGGAAACAGAGACTCAATTTGTTCTGCTCCTAAGGGCATGAAATACAAAACCTAATGAACGAGCAGGTCCAGCTGACAGTGTTCACTCGGCACAGCCCAGAGAGTAAGAATGAGAGCACCTTCAATTACAGCGTGGTCCCGGTGGCCCCGGTGGCTACGGTGGCCCTGTTGGCTCC
>OMLP01028964.1:27327-39011 GCA_900302685.1 Spondyliosoma cantharus | reverse complement strand
CTTCCTGTCCAATTTAATATATATATATATATATATATATACATATATGTATATATATGTGAGTGAATGTCATCGCATGTACTGTTTTGCCATGACTGAACTGAAATCCATTGTGCCACAAGTGATGCATGGCGCTTGTCAAAGCAATGACGCCTACTGGTTTCTATTGGTGTTCAGTGGTGTCACAATATGGCAACAATTATCAACCGGAAGAAGTGACAGGGGAAGAGGCCAGTGGCCAGTTCTTCCCCTGTTATACATCAACATTTAGCGTGTTGGCTGCTGTCACGAGGAGGCTGGAGCAGCCGTCATGTCTTCCACCAACCCCTCCATCCTTCATGAACGTGGACGTGCAGAGGCATTGTTTTTTTCTTTTTTCCTCCTTTTCTTTTCTTCATTCAGTTGTTTTCCTGCTCCTTTTCATCTCTTGAGTTCAGACGAGGCTTTTAAGGCGACATTTGAGGAGACATTTTGGAGATAGGTATATGTTTTTTTTTTTAAAATATTTTCTGTCTGTGTATGACACTGCAAAAGTCACAAAAAGTTTTGTGTTTGTACAGATTTAAAAAAAAAATATTACGTGTTGGTTTGTAGGGTTGAGCGATTACTCAGCTGAAGTGAGTGTCCTCATTAGGTGACAGACTGAAGTTAATTCATTCAAGGTTATTTAAAACACGGTGTGGAAGCAGTTTTCTAACTCTTGTGATCGAAAGCATTGATCTGAGGTACATGATCTGAAGTTTTGAAGATGTTCTGCAAATAGTTTTCTATTAAATAGTAAATATAACAACTGATATAGCTGATAGCTGATCAACCCATACTAAATTTGGGATTCATTTAACAACTTCCAGACAGACCCAGCCACCTCTGTTTCAAGCACCAACCACCTCCACTTCATGGAGCGTCCATTACTCGGAAACATTTGTGATAATAAGTAATAAAAAAAAAAGTAATATATTCACAACTCAGCAAAGTGGCAAAATGACTCATTGTTTTGTTTTAATGCAGAACACCTACAGATCATATATTTAATGGAAAGACAAGTAAGGATATTACCCAAACTGCCCTTATTTTAGAGAATTTCTGGAGAAGAAAGGGTATAATATGTTATACTGATTGTGAGACAAATTTGCTATTTTGTACGCTATAATGAGACTTGACTTTTAGTCGCAAAGCTATAAATGGTCTTTTGAGTCACTATCGGCTTTGCGCACCCAGAGCTACACACGTTTTGAGCTTTTTTCCTCTTCTACCACAGCTATTACTTTCCATCTCGAGGACCATGTTCTTTCTTGTAGCGCACCGAGGACACAATTCAAACTCGAGAGTAAACAAATTCAATAAAAGGCCATTTGATCCCAAACATAAGAAGGGATATTTTTCTTCTGCCACTGTTCCATTTCATATGTATTAACTGGTGAATAAATCAGATTATATAAGCAACGCGGGAGCTCTGATAAAAGTTGTCACAGTGTCCTTATGGATTTTTTTCATGGGTATCTCATAAAGAGATCAGAACACACGTTTGCTCTTTCTTTTCTTGTGAGCACTCCTGTGACAGTTAATCCCAGCTTTTTTCCGAGAATAACCTGCTGAAGCACAGCGTATTATGAGATATTTTGTTATTAAAGATTACATGGGACGTGTGGGTCTGTTCCCTCCACTAAATTGGATTCTGTGTCTCATGTAGAAGCGGAGCCAGGTTTAGCATTGTAATAGACAAGGTACGCGGTATTATCAAAAGAGCTTTAAGACACTGAAGGTAATTATCTTTAGATGGAAACCGCAGCTTAAATGTCAACATTTTTAATAACGAGGGAGTGAATCTCTCCTCTCTTAATAGAAATGTACCTCTGGATGACAATGAGATGAGAAAAAACTTGATTAGGTAGTTGGAAGCTGTTTAAGTTTACCGATGACACACACCAAGCTTTTTGAGATGTATGATCTATACTTTGTTCCAGCGGTAATTAAAGGCAATCACTTGCAAACCGTACAATCATGGAGGCACTGATTGAAATATTCTGTGATGTGAATTCCAACATTACATAAAGGGAAATCAATAGAAAGCTCTTCAGTAGAGGAGCTGCTCAGCCGTATTAATTGCCAAATCAGCTGATTTCAAACAAGTCACTAGTGGCATCTGGGGTCTTTTATGGTTTGTTTGAGGTTGGCTGTTACTTGTTAAAGTTTGTGTGTGTGTGTGTGTGGGGTAGCTGCGGTAGAGAGAGTGTGTGTGTGTGTGTGTGTGTGTGTGTGTGTGTGTGCGTGTGAGAGAGAGAGAGAGAGAGAGTCCCACGGAAGATCTCTTTTGTCATTTTGTCTTGTTTTATTAACAAGCTACATTTGAGTAACATAATCAGTGCTCAGTCAAACCCTTAGAAGAACGTGCAAAGAATGGTAATCATTTCTGTTACCTGCGCACATGAGTAGTCATCGACGGGGTGCTGTTGTTCAGTGGCGTTTGTATCACTTATGGCTGACACTGTGATGTAACGTCGCTGATTTTAATTTTGTTCACAGTGAGACTGAAAGTGTCAGTTTGGTTTAACCAAGGTGCTTTTCAGATTTTCGAAAAGGTGTGCGAACTTAACCCTTCCCCCACACCTGTTCAACATCCTCACGACATTTCTGCAAACGGAACTGAAGTATTTTAACTTGTCTTTCAACTACAGCAGCAACTTCCAAGTATACAAATGAGTGCAACACATTATGAGTCCAGGACAGGACAAAAATCCTGCATCTGACATTTCAGCCAGTGCAGCTTGATGCATGCCTCCATGACGGATTCATCTGGATGTTTTTGGAATAAGTTTCCAAGTTTGGAGATGTTGGCCACAGAGATATCTGCCTTCTCTTGAATGCAATGGAAATAGATGGCATTTGCCTTGTGGTGTTCATAGCACCAAAATAGATAAAAACTCAACAGCTATGTCTCTTTCCAGAAATAATGATCGGGTTACGCAAGGTAAGCCACAGACGGTTTTATTCAGGAAGTATGTTATTTCCACCACACTACAAGGAGGAAAGGGTGCACCTTCATACTTGTGCTTATGACAGCGCGAGATGTAAACATTAATGGCATCCTGCTCAGCTGAGCTATAACATTAGCTAGCTCATTTAGCTAACTTAGCTAGCCTCTCGTTCATGAGTGGATTCATGTTTCCTCTTGCATGATGATACAGGAAGGTAAGGAGCCATCCAGTTCCACTGCTTTTGAGAGAAGACAGAGATCTCAACAGCCAATATGTTGATCTCTAAACTAGATGGATAAATATCATTACAGGTTAGAGAAAACACATGTATTTTTAATGCTGGGGTCAACAGCCCTTTAAACTCTATGACCCGACTTTACACTCGGCACATTTGCAGCTGACTCACTCAGGTGGTGACTCGACAGTAGATCGCCCATTTAAGGATAAACCAGGGACATTTCAGGGCTTCACTGGCTTTTGACCTGTTGACATTGCATCACTTGAAAAAGCATTTCACACGGTCAAACTCTGGAAACACCTCACACAATATCCACAATGCGACTTCTTAATAGTCAAGATATCCTTGATGATATCACCAGGGCTATTTTTCAAACTTTGGAAAAGTTGTGTACCTGTATCTAGTAAATGTACTGTTAACGTACAGTTTTTCCTTGTTTTGGTGCTTGAATCAACCAATCAACTTGATTGACATGCAGGTCCTCACATTGCATCGAGATATGTGAGGTGTGCATGCCACATCCTCTGCAGACCTTTTCAACCAACGGCAACCCATAACACCTTTCAATGCGTAGCATCACAGAGAAATTGACCTTCATATGAAACATCCTCATTGTTAAACTGAATGTGTATCAAGTATAAATCCATATACATGATTTATGTCTGTGTGTTAGAGAAAGACAGCTATTTTTTTTTTTTCAACTGTACTTAACCTACAATGTGTGCCAGAGTTTTGTTTTGGCTTTGTATGCTTTCCATTTGTGGCCATATGCATATTTGCACGCTCCATCCTCTGTGTATTATGAAGGAAAGCATTTTTCGCACATTTGGCTCCAGAAACTAAGATTAACACAAGAACACAGATTTGGTTCACAAAGCAGTAAGCAATTTCACACCTTTTTGCCTGGCTAACCTGATTGCAAAGGAGGGCAAAACGGACACTGTGTCGGTGTGTAATACTTTGTTGTCGAGGTACTTCTTTCCTAGAGGAAGTGTTGAGGAGGTGGAAACAGACAAAGGCTGAAGCAGGATGGAGGGAAGTGAGGACCGAATGTGCACAGGAAGTATTTGCTTGGCCCACATCGATTCACCTCGTGCTTGTACTAAACCACAAGCACAAACCTTCAACATCTTCGCCAGGTGCTTGCAAATGAACAATCATACTGTTTATAAACACAGTGTGAAAGCTGGCTGTCTGTTTGGCTGACTGGTTGCAGTGCCAAGGCCAAACACTGGACTGTGCCAGTGCCAGCGGCCACTGCCAGTGTTACAGCCACACTCAGCCCTGTCAGATCGGCTAACAGATGGCCTTCAACGGGGTTGGATCCCGTCTGAGCATTTCCACAACAAGACAAAACGCAATGACAAGTGATGGGAACTTCAACATGGAGGGACAGCAAAGTGGGAGCGGTGCCCCAGGTAGTAACGGCAAAGCGGAACAGAGAAAATAGAGGGAATCAGGAGATGTGATGATGGTTCTAAATGGATGAGAAAAACAGGAGGGGAAGCATAGATCTGGGGTGAAAAGGAAAATACGAAACTGGCAGGTGGGCTGAAAAAGAAGGATGAAGCAAAGGGGTTGAAGGGATGATAGGGGAATAGAGCAAAATATGATGGGAAGGTAGACAGAATGATGCAGGTACAAGGGAAGATGGTTAGAGACAGGCAAACAGAGAGGATGACAGCAAAAGGGAGGAGAGAGAAGTGCAGTGCAGATAGAGAGAAGAGAGGAGTATATGATAGAGGTCATCTGTCGCCAGGGACAGGGATGATTGACATCTCTGTGGATTGTGAGCTTTGACAGCAGAATCTGATATTGTCCTCTTAGCTACAGCCTACTGCAACTCACATGTCTTAATGTGGACATGAGAAATGTGTAGTTATGTCAAATCGTACAAGCACTGACATTGATGAACCAGTGTCACTGGTGTACTCCGTATCTCCAATGATCTTTATACATCTTCTTAGAAACCGCATCTCAGGAATAACTTGTCCCCTGCGTCCGTCTTACACCATTTATTTGTCCATCTATTTTCCACCTATATTCAGGTCTGGGTTGGATGGCAGCCAGGTAGCTTGGCCAGCCTTCTCTATAGCCATGATTTTTCTGGGGTTCGCTGGTATTTGATGGCCTAATGTCATCTCTACTCCCTTCAGTGTGTTCTGGGTGTGACCCTGGGTCTTTGCATACTTGGATATACCCAAAGAAACTCAACAAGGAGGCATCCATGTGCTATCATAGTTAGAAGTCTGTATCATCAGAATTGGCACCTTCCAATGCAAAAGAGTGGTGGTTCTACTTAAAGCTCTTGGATGTCAAAGCTCCTCACCTGTCTCTAGGGGTTAGCCCAGACACCTTGCGAAGGAAACTTGCTTTTGCTTGGATCAATGATCTTGTAATTTCCGCGACTACACAGAGCTCATGACCATAGACGAGGGTTGGAACATAAATCAATCACTGAGTCAAGACATGCCTTCATACCCAGCTCCTTCCTGACCGAGACCTTGACTGCTGACTGCTGATCTCAAGCTCCATCTTGCCCTCCGCACATGAACATGATCTGAGGCATATCCGTCTTTGACACTGCTGGTCAAACAAAACAAGAAGGAAGACATAACCTACAGCTCTGGGAACCAACTATATTGGTTGACATCTTGTTTAATGAAACCATGAAGCCAAAATATCAGCCTGATAGTAAGACCACCCTACTTTTTTAAACATTTCTTGGAAGATAAGAAACTCTTGATTAACCTGACACTGTTAGAAAATCTTTCCTGAGATATAATAAATCCACCCTTGAAGCCTTTTCTCTTGTACAAGTGAAAGAAGGAACAAGTTGAAAATCCCACATTAGTGTAGCTTGTCTATCAGTCACATACTCTCTCTCTCTCTACTGTCAGGCTCTTGGAAGTGGTCAGAGTAATTTTCTAACAGTTAGCATTTTTCAGGCTGCCCCTTTGAGCTCCTCATCAGGACTTTTTGTCACACCCGTAATTTCTTGGCTGCTTCAGAGGCAATTAGGGCGCCCATCAATTTCTGCACTTAAGACGTGCGGACACACTTTTGACCAGTTTCTGCTCGTCAGACAGAGAAACAAGAGCCATCAAAAAGACCCATCGTTTAGGTTGGACTACCTGAACACTTTTGGGGATGACAGGCCAATAAAATCTTAAAGAAACATGTTAGCCTAGCAACACCAAATAAAACAAACCCACTAAGTAACATTCTCTGCAGGAGCTGGTACTCTCTCCATTCAAAAATAATATCTGATGTTAACCCTAACCCTAACTCCAAATTATTTATAGTATACTCCCAACTGTTTCAGACATCATTTGTAGAACATATGATCATATTCTATGTGGGCTAGTATGGTTATTAATTACGTGAACAAATGATCAACTCGTTCCATGCAATGAGTGAATACAAATAGGTCTTGTCATTGTTACAGTTTTAATTTTGATGAAATGTAGATTCAACATGACAAGCAATAAATAGTTACAGAAATATCAAATGAAGATTTCAGATATGTTAAGTTAAACATTATATCATGGTCATTTACCTTTGTCAGTGCCCTCCACTGCATTGCATTTTAATTACATGCAAATTTCTTGCTATCAAAGAATATATAAAATTGTATGTCTGAATTATCAGTGACACATTATAATGAATGCCTTGCCAATAGCGCTCGTTACGTAGAGACTGAGTGTAAATATGGAAATTAGAATCTGTCAGGAGAAACTAACAAGATCAGTGACACTGACATCCTCCTAATGACATCTAAATGTTCAGATTTACAGCTCAAACAAATAAGTGCACACACAGTCACACTGGCTGAGGAGTGTACATCAGAGCTATCTTGAGTTCGCTGCATCAGGTCTTGAGGGCCCCCAACAGATCCCTGATATTGAAATTGATTTGTCTAACATTGATCGTACTCTCTGCACCAACTGTATATCCACGGTACATTATTTGCTATTGTCTCCCTCTTTCTCAGTCGCTCCTCCATTACAGCCTATTGCATAGCAACTCCCCCACAGAAGCAAACTGTGCCAACAGTCTCATTTAACAAAAAAAAAAGAAAGCCGAGGGAAAATTGGGATGAGCCATAAATCTGTAGGATAAAAAAGAAAGCGAGAATGTTTCTTTCTTTCTCAAAGGAAACTTTCACCAAAGAGCTTGTCCCACTCTACATAGAACAGACGATGAGCTCCCTCTCTTCTCCTTTCTTTTCTTCCCCATCCTCTTCTCTCTTCCCCACAGTACAATAATTCTAATTATGTTCAGACAACTAAACATGCCAGCTCTAACGACAGCACAGATATGGGGAAATTGGCTCATTTGCACAATAATAAATGTAGGTTCGAGCCCATAGAAAGCCTATTAACATTTAAATGATACAAGGACGTTATCTCTAAAGTGTGTGCTTATCCAGGGTGGCTTTCTGCGTGAATGTGCAGAGAATGATCAAACAGCCATGCGTCTGCCTATGGCCTGCACTCCTCAGTGCACCGCAGACAACCCCGCTGACAGCGCTTTGTAATTGGGGAGAAAGGGGAGGCGGGGAAGGTTGGAAGAGGAAGCGAGGAGGAGTGGCACTGAGGAGCACACAGATCAAGATCATATAGGGAGGGAGGGGAGGAGCAGCATGGTTAGGAAAGGTGGAGGACATTGAAGTTTGGGGCAGAAAGGTTGAAGGAGAAGGGAAAGGGACAACCTTGATGGGGAAGAAGGGGAAACAGAGGTCTGTCACAGTCTATCTGACACTTCCATGTTGATGTTGTTCCTAAAACATCATAATTAATATTGCTCCAGGACCATCATTGAAAGAAGATTAGCGAGTCAGGGAAAAAGGACGGAAAAATACGGACGTGGGAGAAGTTATTTTTACCGTTGAAACTACCGTTTGGCATTGTGAAAGAGTCTATTACACAAAACATGTTTTCCTAAACCTAACCAAGTAATTTTGTTCCCTAAACCTAACCATACAGTGACTAAAAACTGAAAAATAAATGGGAAATAACAAGTATCTACTTTACTTAGTCTTAAAGTAATAGGTGTGAGCGGTTTAATATGTTCCAAACAGGGTGCAAACCCCACTCCACTGGCCCCACAATTAATCATGTTCCAACGTGGTGATGTCAAATTGTGTGGTTTATTACGGCCTTTTCAATGTCCAGACCTTAGCAAAAACACAGATCAGTCACAACATTTAAAGGATCAGCAGGTGAGGGGAATAACACTGACCATCTCGTTATAAGGCAATGATCTGCTGGGAAACCTCGGGTACCCGCATTCATGACAGTGCCACTTGATATGCACCACCACAGATCGGACTTGGACACAGGACCTCTGAGGTTGTATTGTAGTGTCTGGGACCATGCATTTCTCGTGCATCCTTTCGAGCCCTGTGGGTTGTTAGACAGGACATCCTTGCATCTGATAGGGCACATACCGCAGACGCATGATCAGATTGAGATCTGGGAAATTTGGAGACTGAGACCTTGATTTCTTTGTTACATTTCTTGGGCCATTTTTTGGGCCATGCCCTTGCCGTGATGAGGTGTTCTTGGTCTGCCATGGTGCTTGCACGGGTGGTGCATGTCAAGGGGCAACCACATGAGTACCAGGACCCAAGGTTTTCCAGCAGAACATTGCATTGTAACAAGATGATCAATGTTATTCACTTAAACTTAACCTTAGTCCTTTAAATGTTGAAGCTGAGCAACAATGAAATTAATTTTCACTTGAACTTTAAAAATGAACGTAAGTATTTGATGTACAAAGTTGGTCCATCGTTAAATGCACCCTGCAAAGACTGCAGTCTTCATTTGGTCCAAATTGACACTGTAATTATGGAAGTCAGTGCGTTAAATCTAAAGATACACCTGTAGCATAAAAGCTTTGCCATTTCCATTGTTATTTCTTGTGTGGCCTTTAAGCTGCTAAAACATCATGCCATGCTATTTAGACTTGAAATGCCACATATTTTGGGATGTGACATTAACGAGAAAGTCATGGAACATAACTCATATTGGAACTTTATATTCTTATTATTTCTGATATGTTTCAGTTCAGGTTGAGTGGTGAGTGAGGCTCTGCCGTATTTAAGAAATAATGGACCTGTCTTCAACCTTTGCCAGATGTGGAATCTTTTAAATTGCTGGCTTAAAGTAAAGACTTTTGGGCTTTCAAAGATAGGTAAGATTGTATAGACTGCCGTGATATGAGGAAAGTTAACTTGTTCTGTTGTTGTCACGATGGCTACATTTCAGTTGACTTGCTTTCTGGTGTGTTTGTGTCTTTTTGCAAGAGAAATGATAGTTGCATGACATGTCAGTGCTCTGCAGAGGGCAAAACACAATTAGTTCCCTCCTTTTCTCTCTCCTAACACTGGGAGTTATGTAACTTTTCCATTAATACAATAACTTCTCCAACCTATTGAGATTGCTCTTGTGCCTTTTATGAAAAAAGTTGTTTACATGTACTCGTATGATTGTAAATTTAATATCTTTAGGTCATGGACTGTTGCTTGGACAAAACAAATCATCTGAAGACATCACCTTGAGCTCTGAAAAATGGCGAGTAATCGAGTCATTAATTACTGCCCTATCCTTGTATTGTAATTTGTTTGTATTTTTTTATATAAACTGTGACAAGAACCGAAATGATCAGTTGAATACATTTAGAATTGCTTGACAGATATATTCAATTAATAAGTTTCTTTCCTTTTTCAAGCAAAAATGCAAAACCTTCTTTAGTTCCAGCCTCTCATCCGTGAGGATTATGGGCATTTTTCAGAATGTCTGACATTTCGTGGACCAGACAACCAATCATCAGCCTGTCCTCATCAGAAAAAACAATTGTATATGCCGACTGTGGAAACCCCTAATTATGACCCATATATGTTTGTCACTAAGTGCTCTCCAGTGGTCGTAGTAGGGCAGCAAAAGAGGAATTCAGGTGAAGTAGTTTAAAGAATAGAGAAGAAGTAACTCACGTAAGTAATGTAGTTATTTTAACCCCTAACCACAATGTTTTTCCTAAACCTAACCAAGTAGCTATGACAAAGGTTCAGTATATCGACCTCAGCCATTCCGGTATGAGGATGTGCTGAATGGATTAATTTCAAAAACAACAGAAAATGGCGCTCAGTAGAGTGCCTACCTCCGTCAAAGCCCAACAGCCCCATGTTGTGCTCACCCAAAGATCCCAATCATCTGAATAAGTCGATTTTTCTTCGCGATGGCCTGTTCACGCGATGTTATAAAAAGTGAGAAAAATTTTAAAAAAAGTTAATGGTGTCTGTCCAAGGCCGAGATCCATTCCCCATCCACGTTTGGTGAAAATCTATTAAGCAGTATTTTGTGTAGTCACCCTGATGGAGGTAATTATCTACCCTTAATTGTAGCCCCTCAAATAAAACTTAAATCTATGCAAGTCTGTTTTGACTGTGGGACTTTTTTCAAGTGAAAACACTTTTTTGCAAGAGCAGAAATATGCGTGCAGCTTTGTGCTTTGACTGCTGTTAGTCCGACTGCTCTGACACAACAAAAAAAACAAAATTAATCCTGCAAGAAAGACACATCTGCACCTGAAAAGCATTGCCACTGTGCCTGTTATCACCAACGTGGGCATTAACTCTTTCAGACTTTCAGATTTTTTTTTGTGTCGTTCACCACCATCTTGAGTGGCGACGGGGTGCTTTTTGTGAGTTAATTTTGTGCTCGCGTTCGTATGTGAATGCGTGCAGACGTCTCCGGGTGGAACGAAGTCTGCACTCACACATGCTATACTAAGCAGCGCTCATCGTGACACACACACACACTCACACTCCCTCTCTCTTCACCCTCTCTTTCCCTCTGGTGGGAATGCAGTTTACCTCTTCAACCCTCATTAACATACCAATAGCGAGCAGACAGCTAAAGCTAGTTCGTCAAAGGTATTTTAATTACCAATTAGAAACTTGGCTGCCTGTGCGCGGGCTCAATATCTTCTTCAGTCTCCCTCTCGCTTTCTCATACTACACACACACACACACACACACACACGCTCACAACTAGGTGTATAGCTCAAAGCACAAGGTCCCCTGGTGCCTTGGCCTTGATAAACAATGTCCCATTCAGTTCCATATGAATAATTAAGGGTCGAGTGTTGAGAAGAGTGGACACTTGTTTATTCAGAGAGAATAGCCCTGTCGAGGCTGTATACGGAGATGCCAGAGGAGCTTATGGCCCGGCGTGACATTATCTAAATGGCAAACTTACAAAAGACGAATAAACACACTCAAATCTTCTGCAGGTGCTCCTCATAGCATTCATAAATGATACAGGAAGTGGATAAATAGTGTGGTAAATATGAAATATTGATGGGGATTTGGCAAGCGAGGCATGTGATGTCCTCATTAGGAGTGTTCCTGTGTGTGTCTGTGTGTGTGTGTGTGTGTGTGTGTGTGGGGGGGGGGGGGGGTTTGT
>OMLP01028964.1:0-10670 GCA_900302685.1 Spondyliosoma cantharus | reverse complement strand
TTTTGAACTTTGCCCTTTTATTTGTTACCTTGTTTCTTTTGGACTTCAGCTTGTTATTAAAGCTCGCTTTTTGTTCCTGACATCTGCCTGCTGTGTCTGCTTTTGGGTTCACCCTTTTGAGCTTCCCCCGCGATCCCTGACAGTCCCTAACTGGCCACTCTTTCACTCATCCACCTTTTCCACAACTAGGCAACTATTGTGATGATCAAATCATTGTTTAAAATGAAAATCCTTTTCATGATCAAACCCCTATTTTAGTACTATTTTCTGCAACAGAGATTTAATATGTTTACATTCAGTAAGTACTTTTGGAGTTTTCATTGTTACTGGCAGGGTCCGCCATTCCCTTCTTAAATTCGCCTGCATGTAATTTTAATTTGATCTCATTAGTCACAGCATCATTTATTACTGTTTACTGTATGAAAGTTGTACAGTTGTAAAGTTGTTACTGCCAATGCAAGCCAAATGCTGTTCTTTATTTAGAGCACAGCGTGGCTCGTACTGTCTCTTGTGGTGGTGACTGCAGTTATTTAACAGAACAGAACAAGTTTTTTTTTTTTTCGGATCAGTCTCAAACATTGTGAGGAATGGGTAGAAAGGAAGAGGCAGCCGTGGCGAGCTGATACTTGAAGACTTGCAGGAGACAGGCACCACACCGCCTTCTCCTCTGCAAGGTAACGACCTCGTTTTGTTACCCTTTATTGTGTCCTGCTGCTGTGCAGAGAACTGCTCCTGTGCAGCATGAAATCAGGGTGCGGTCGTGTTTAATATTGACTGATTTAAACAACATGAGTCAGGTACACCGGTTGCTCTCTTTGCTGTGTTTCTGACAGCGATAGCTGCAGTGTCAGACCACACCTGCCGCTGGTATTGTAACCACAGGTGCTTCCAGCTGAAGTCTTATATTAACATTACGCAGCTGTTTGAGCCTCACATAACACTGACTGCTCTGCATTAGGCACTATGTAATGTGGGTGAGCGGGTAAGATATCCTGAGAGAAGAGCGCAAGGTTTTAGATGTAGTCACACAACCAACTGTGCCAATGAAGTTTCCAAACTAAAAGGTTAGCCGTGTTGCTAAAGTAACCTCTTAACTGCTGCTTGTTAGCCCATGACTCCGCCTGGAATGACCTGGAACATCGGAGCATCAGAGGAGTGTTGGTGTTTACACAGCTATCACAGGGGCTTTGGACCGCTGGGAGGGAAGGAGGTTTTCCAGCCCGGTGCGGGAAATGCTAGTGGGTCCAGGTGAGTGTGAAACAAAGCTGTGGTCTCAGCAGCCTCTATGAGCAGAGGTGAAGGGACTGCACATGACTTTGGTTGCAGAAGCTGAGTGTGTGTGTGACCAAAAGTCTTGGACCGGCTGTTAGCTCCGGGTGACAGCTTTGTGAACAAAAGGCTCCAAGACAGATGTCGAACTGGCCCCCTTGCTCTTCGACTAGCAAGTAGTTTAATCTGTGAGAATTAAAGCTAAGTCATTTTTTTAAGCAATACTTAAAAACACTTCCTAGCTGAAGCTTCCCAAACGTGAGGATTGTCGGTTTGGCAAAACACATTTGTGAATTCCTCAGTTCGGGATCTTTTACTGTTTCCTGCCATTTTATAAACCAACAGAACCAAGTGGAAAGATAACAGTCGCAATAATCGAAAATTAATACAATAGTTAGTTGCGGCGCATATAGCTGTTTAGTTACAGCATTATATTCGATGCAAACACTGAGCTGTGGTGTGTGCGTGTGTGAGTGTGTAGCCAATAGTGTGTATGCGTTGGATATGTTTTGCTCTATTGTAGGACACACTGTATGAGATACTATATAGAGTATGTGCGTAACTCAAATGAAATGGCAAAACAAACATATAGAGCATAGGGAGCACATAGAAGGCAGCATAATGCTTTCAGCGTTCCATTCTTCGGCTGCTGTCCAACCATATAATGGACAGCTGTTGAGACACGGTTTATATTCTGCATAGTTCATAAAGTGTGCGTGCGTGGGTGTATGTGTGTTGGCCCTGAATGTCACCTGCCTATACATGAATTTGTGCATATATGCTTGCACACACGCACGCCTGCACTGTTGTGCCTGTGAGCCAGGCTCTGGGTATGCAGGCACCAGGCTCCCTTCCAGCACCCCACATATCTGGTGTTGCCACTTGGCTGAACCTAGCACAACCATCCCCGGTTAGATGCAAGCCTGTGGTGTCTCTCTCTGCTCCCTCTTTCTTTCCCTCTCCGTTGTTCCCCCCCTTTTTGCAGCCACAGGATTAACGTAGCGGGGTGGAAGCACTTCAGCTAAATCTCCCCTCCCCTGCAGCGCTTGTGCCGCTTGGACTGCTCTGGATCGAAGCTCACCACACAGAGAAGAGTCTTAGCACAAAGTGGTGTGTGAGAAACACATCTGGAGTGCCGGGTCATGAGCTATTGCTTCTTTTTTTTTTTCCAAAATGGGAATATGCAACACTGGCAGATCAAGTTTCACAGTGACAGTGACACGTCTGACATGTTCACGATCTTCTCTTGACACTCTCTCTCCCTGGTGCTACCACTACTGACATTTTGTCACCATGTCTTACTTTCAGTTAATTACCTTTTTTTGTCACATTTTTGTCTTTTTTTTTTCTTGTGTTTAATTTCCCATCACACAGTGGAGACAATTTCAGCCTGCTTTTGCCTTTTAATTTTTGTTTACCTAACATAAAACTTGTTTTGAGCAGGCAATCACACAATTTTCTTTAACGTTTTAATCAATTTTCATCAGAAGTGATGGATCTTCATTTACAGATTTGTTTTTATTATGTCTAAACCTAAGTAAACAAGCGCTCTTCATTTTTATAACTGATTAAACCAAAGAAACAAACTGACTTTAAATGACAACACAATTTCACGTTTTACTTGGTTCATATTTGGCGGACCCGGCCACCTTTCTGGCTTCAAACGACGTTCCGAGCTTGAATTCTCTTATTATTATTATTATTATTATTATTATGCTATATTGTACTTGTGTCATTACCTCATGGATAATGTTTGAGTTTCTTCTCCAAAACTACAGAGTGACCCTTTAATTCGAACCCTTCTCTCGCTCACGCAGCCAGTGCGAATACAGGTGTACTTATTCCTTTCTGCACTGTTTTAATGAGAGGATTTCACTGAGTCGTTATTGCCATCAGTAGTCATGTTAATGCTGTGTACACCCTGCCTATTCACATGCAGAGAGACCAGTCATATCTAAGCCCCCCTTTCCCGCGTCTCTTCCTGATCTTTTCATATCTGCCTCGACTTCAAAGCGGTGGGCTGCGGCGTTACCTGATGCTAATAGTCCACATGAAAGAGAATCTGTATGAGGTGTGAGCGTCGGGGACTGACGGAGCCTCTTGGGGGGACCCCCGTCTCTCCTCCGTCAAGCCAGACAGTCTATTCCCCAGCTTCTAGTTAGTGGTGACTTCTAAAAGACCTTCAGAGATATGAGGAGGGATGGCGTGCATACACCGGCGGACTGCAGACCTTTTAAAACATGAGCCATAGGAAAGTGAGGGCCAGTTCAAAGGGATCCGCGCTGTCCGTGCCCTGATACATTACTTAGATGTGGTTTGGGTTGAGTGAGTTGACAAATATGAAGAAGAAAAGCCTCAGTGTTGGAGCCCGGTCCAGTCAACAAGAGTTGAATCTCTCCTCAGGGACAATGGGGATTTTATAATTCAGCACTACTTATGTAGCGGTCGACTAGTTAGCACAGCAATACATCATCCCGCCAGACACAAGCATGATGAGGTAGAAACTGGCTGCAGACTTACTCTGAGGAGATATAACCTTATTAGCATGAAGATAGCTCCAACATGCAGGGATTTATCAAACCTAATAGAAACGGTCTTACTGGACATTATAATGTAGAAGCAGGGGTGGACATCTTAATTAGGGGCACATAAGAAGTTAGTCATCCCAGAAGCTTAGACAGCTGTTGAGAGACCGAGGGTAACAATTTTAACCAAGGTCCACCAGCAGTGGGTTTGGAGGGAGAGAATTTTAGTCCGTAACAGTATCCATCTATTGCTAAAATGCATCAGTCTGTTTGGTTCTCTGCACATCTTTCTGATTCTTTCAAAGTGGATTCACTGGCAGTGGACCAAAGTCTTTAAGGTTTGTTCAGATGGAAACAAAGTGACATGTCGCCCTGACGTCATTCGCGTAAATTTGTTGACTGTTGGAGCGTTTGTGATTATTCGGCCCAACAACCAAATGTTCAGACAATAAATGCAAGCTTGCTAGCAATGGACAAGGCCACTGTGTCTGTAGTGGGAGTCTGTCTGGATGTTTCTGCTGACTGATCTCAGAGCACCAGCGCACCCTCATATGTAAATAGGACTTACTAGGTCAATCACAATTTGGCTAGGTTTAGGCAACACAACTACTTGGTTAAGTTTAGGAAAGGATTGTTTTTTGGGTTAAACTAAGTGACTCATGTGACTTAACTCATATATGTTCAATAGGTATGTGTTTATATGTTTCGTACATGACTTAAAGGTACAATGTGTAACCACAGAAGCTAGGGGGCTCCATCAAAACAAAATATTGATTTTCAGGTGTCGACTGTGACGGGGGAGAGCACACTACCTGCATTATCAGCCCGTGTGGGTGGCGGAATGAGGAAATGTTTTAGAGGAAATGTTTTAAAGTGTCATCCTCTGTTAATTTAGCCTAGATCACTGACTTCCCTCTTCATGAAAGCAGCAGCGGCAACCTTTTGAAACACACCGTTGACATGAGTAAACCTGTGGATTTCTCTGGGTTTGAACATTGTTGGAAACGTGTGGTTGTGCGCAAATATGGGTCATAATAAGCTGCTTAACAGTTGACCTATATGATAGTTTTTCCAATGAGGAGAAGATGCACCTGGCCTGAAACTTCAGTTCTTGGTGCTTTCTTGAATTATCTCCATTAATCTATCTTTTTCCTCCTAATGTTTGTGTGTTTATGAAGCAGATTTGCAAAGTCCCAGCATTTAAGTCTACTGCTCCACTTTGATAACAAAGTACGCTGGTGTATGTGTTGTGTTTGATGATAATGAAGGATCATAGTGAGCTTTTTTTGTCTTGACGGCCCTGATTTTGTGATCTCTATGACTGTCAGAAGTTACATGAACATCTTAAAATAAAGGTTGTTTTCTTCTTCTACTTCTTCTTTCATATTACCCACAATGCAACCTGACCGCCAACTGTTCAGATTGCAGATTCAGTCATGTTATGCTGGTAGCAGGGAATGTAGCCTCCAGACACTAGCTCCAAGCAGACGTAAGAAGAGCATCACAGAGTTCTTTTGAGACTTCTCATTATTTTTTCTCTAACCATTTTATTGTTTGGATAATTAACTAGCCAAATAATTATAATAAGATACAGCCACCTCACTGCTAAGGCAGAGGCTGAGGCAGCCTTCAAAAATCTGTGTGAAAGCGGCTGAAAAAAGCAGCATGATCCACCTCGCCATGAAAAAAGCAACCCACCAGTAAACAGACAAAAAAACAGTCTGATATTTTGAAAAAAAAAAGGGTTCTCAAACTGTGGCATTCACAGTCAGGAGGATGTGTTACTCGGGCTACCAAGGTGACACTGGCGTGCTGGCTGCCATGGCAACCAAGTGCTCATTGACTCCATAGCTGGCCCTGGTCTTCAGTGAAATGAGAAGTTTTCAGAAATTAGCAAACACTGCTGAAATCAGCTGGATTTGTTTTCTTCCAAACACTTTATGCTACATATGTATTTACACTACGCAGGTTTCGATATCCTCACTGAAAACTGATTTTAGACACAAAAGCAAAAAAAACAAAACATGCATTTTAAAAGTTTCTCAGAGTAAGAGAGGCCTAGACACCTTCAAGCCTCGTGTAATGACGTTTGATTTCAGAGCAGCACCATACCATCTGACTGTTCTGAGTGAAGTCAGGGCATCTCACGCAGAGAATTTTAAGAGTACACTGTGTTTTACAGTGAGAAAAAATGGGTTTTAGGCCAAACTTTGTGCAAAGTTTGTTGTTTTCACAGCTTTTCTCTTTCATAGCGGCGGTTCTGAGGTTTGATTTGATTTCCTAAAAGCACTGTGGCTGCCTAAACCCTCCTTTTCATTTGACTCTAGTCATTTGGAACATTTTCTCATTCAAACCGGGGCTTTGATTAAAAACAAAGGGGCCGCTTATCGCAAAGGGCTGGGTTTCTTCCCCCAGCCTTTGAAAACAGCTCGCAGCAAATTATGGTAAATAAGTGTACAAAAGCTTCTCCTTGTGCATATGCAGGTCAGCTTGCTTCAAAACACTGGCCTACAATGTGGCGAACAACAAAGCGCCGTGATGCATGTGGGCACGACAAATAGCTCTGAACTGTGCCTTTGCTGTTTTCCTGTTTCATTTTTCCCTCTGCCTCGTTTCCTCGCTTTACTTTAACATCAATCAGTCGCAGATGGAGAAACTAATAATTTCCGACAACTATTGATAGATGGCTAATCTCTAAGGGAAGCGGACCTCTCGCAGGCGGCGTCAATGATACCGGCTTTTTCATGTTCCGAAATTAATTCCTGAGCGTAATAACTAGAGGCAGTTTGGAGGAGAAGGGGAATTTCATTTATAATTAAACAACCCTCGTTTAGATGATGTCTAAACAACTCGAAGCTTTTGCCTATGAAGTTCTAACCTCTGGACAATCACATGGGGAAACAAGCAAGCATGCCTAAAATGTGTATCAGTGTTTGCGGGCGTGTACAAAATCATCCCGATTCCTTCTTTTGTTTCAGCGCCCCCGTCTTTTATTCTGTTCTTGGAACTGTACCGAAAATCAAAAGTGCTCCCCGCCTTGTCTTGGTTCATGTTATCATTCCATTTCTCATCTGTGGAGGCAATTTATATGGTGTCACACGATTGCACCCCAATTTCAGCTCATTCAAATGTTAGTCTTATGACACGGGCTACCTTGCAAGAGGAGCCGCGGCGCAGTGCTACTAATGGAATTTAAATCAAGGCACGTTCCGAGCTTAATTCTGAATATCGGGAGGATCAGTCTGAGATAATGACAGCCAGCGGTTTCTGTCCACACTGTTAAGCAGAATTTGTTGCCCTCTGCTAAAATACCTGCTTCTTAAGGCCCAGTTGCTGGAGCTTGGCATTACATTGCATTCAATTGCATCATGTTGAACCTCTTTGAAGTTCCAGTGGCACTTCTTACCCCCTTATTCAGGCTTCGGCTTCCACTCCTTTGACCCAAATAAAAAGACAATCGCAAAGGGGGGAAAAAAAAAAAGAAGCTACATGAGTACGTGATGCTGTTGCAATGAGTCGGTTCGGTTAGTGTCACGCACAAGAAAGGGCCGGCATCGCCCCGTATCAAGCACCTGTTTTTTTGCACCTCGTATGATGGATAAAGCACGTTTGGTTTTACAGTCGTATTCTTTAAGGGCTGGACTCAGATCTGAGACGCTTCCCTCGTCTTATCTGTCAGTTATTAACTCCACACTCGCATCAACTCTCCGCGGGGATTCACTTTAGATGCTTTTCTGTCTCGCTCCCTCTGTTGTTTCCGTCTCGCTCTCTCTCTCACTTGTTTATCTCGCTCCATACATCACTTGATCTCCCCCTCTTCCCCCTACTGCACCTCCCTCTCTATGTATTTAATTTAGCAACTTTTCCCCTCCGATCCCTCGGCCCGTCGGCCAAGTTTTTCTGTAACTCCTTCCCTCCGTTCTCGCTCCTTATCCTTTCCTCTGTCACTTCTTCCCTATCGCTCGCTCTGCGCACGTCCTCCTGCTGTCTCACTCGGCAGAGCGAGACATTGTGTGCAGACGCTGCCAGTCTCCAAAGAGTGAAGCTGGCTAATGCATAGCAAACACTAACCAGTCAAGCCAGGCATGCATAACACAAAAGGATGGTCTTTTTTCTATTCTTTTTTTTTTTTTTCTCTGTGCTGCGGCCAATACACTCAGGCATTAACACCCTCCTTCCCAGTCATACATTCCAATAAGCCCCCGGTAGTTTGTACAGCTCAGGCTGCTGACATACGTATTCAGTCAGGACCCAAATTATCGGCTTTCTCGCCAGGCGCCTTAATCACCCACAGGGACCTGTAAGCCGGAGTGAAGGATAGCATGAAAAGAAACCTCTGACTCTCTCTCTGTCTCTCTCTCTCAATATCTCTCTCATTTCTCACTGTTATCTTCTGTTTGCCCTTAAAGTCATTTCATATTCAATCAGACGGAACTAAGGAGGCATTTCAGACCGTTGAGCATGCCGGTCATTTGTCAAAGCTAACAGACAGTAAGTGAAAAGGAAGCGAGACAGCTCTGTGAGTTTGCCAACACTTGGTTAGTCCTGAGGTTTACCAACGTGCACCTGAAGTTGCAAATGAAAAAGTCACTCGGCAGCTGTGTGATGAAATACATTAGGCTGTTAAGCTAACATTGCTAAAACCCTTATGTGACTTCAATATTGACACGGAATATATCAAAAAGGCTCAATGCATACTCAATCTGGAAGTTACTTAAAACCAAGTTTCCTTGGGATTCCCTCACAGGCAAACCACATGAATTTCACATGTGTCAAAACGTGTGTGATAGGGGGTTTAACAGACGTGATTTCAGAGGTTTCTCACTGGAACTGGTATGGGTTGAAAAAGGGTATGTGCATGGGTTTCACATGTCGTCCCAAAGGCTTCACATATAATTCCACTGGTTCCTCATGGGAACTGGTACAGGTTTAACATGGGTATGTACATGGGTTTTAATCATTTTAATTTGTATGGGTTTATCATAAGGAGCCTGGTGACCTATCAGTAACAGAACTAATAATGGGAAATGCACAATAACAGGTTGATTTTAAAAGGAATAAAAATGGCTGAACTTTAACATCAATAATTCACCATGAAGAAAAAAAAAAGAAGGAACATTTTAAAAGCCCCTTGCTATTACAGCTGATGGTCTTATCCGTCATCTCTGAGTACAAAGGGTGCCATTTGTTTCTCCTGTGGCACACGAATGTTTGATCTACTTGAGCTGGCATCCATCACAGCAAGCTGCCAGTCTTAAATAGGCTTTCACATTATGACAGGGGGTAATGCTCACATCCGATGAGAGGTGTTCAACCTAAGACAGGGGCACCCTCAGTTTGGTGCATGACATGCGTTCGCATGCAAAGGGATAAAGCCTGGATCGTGTAGCAGTCAAACAAAGTCTGCTGTTGGCGATGCGGGCACACTATACATCAGCGATACAGCAAATTGTTCCATTTCAGAGTAAGAGGGAGAGAGAGCGAGAGAGAGACCTAGAGGCTGTTAAATTGCCCATTTCATTATTGATAAGCATCACAGGCAGAAGTCAGTCTTCCCATATGATTGACAGCTGAGTCTCAGCCACTGATTTTCCACATGAGAGAGGGAGGCGAGTCGAGCAATGAGGGATGTGATGGTCCAATTTCACTTCAAATGGAGCCCTGGGTGCAGGAAGACAG
Organism: Spondyliosoma cantharus; assembly: GCA_900302685.1. NCBI lineage: Eukaryota > Metazoa > Chordata > Actinopteri > Spariformes > Sparidae > Spondyliosoma > Spondyliosoma cantharus. Next base: position 1,197 of record OMLP01028964.1, on the reverse strand, counting down.
GCAAAGTGAATACATATCAATGTACCTTTTCATAATGCAAGTAATTCAAAGTAATGCAAGCTAAATAACAGCCCCTGCTTTGCATAATGCAGCGCTGTTTTCGAGGGGATGAAATTCATATTGGAGGCAGTGGAACGAAAAAACACATCCGCAGCAATCTTAATAGAACTATTCTATTAAGAAGCAATCAGATGTAAACCAAAGCATATTAATAAATAATAGAGATAAATAATTACGCCTCTGTGATTTCACTGAGCCCCTTTTTTGTGATGCATTCCAATTATGAACAGTGACAGTCTTTAAGTGGTTTTCTTCAAAAGTAAAAGACCTGTTTTCCAGCCCATATGGCGTGAGAATGAATATGAAGTCACTGAAACCCACGCACCCAGATGAATGCATATTTACCACTGAGGAGTAAACATGAGTGTAAACTTAATTCAGCTAATATTTTTTTTTTTCTTTTGGAGCTACATTTCTCTGGGTTTCATTTTGGTCCTGAATCGTGCCATCATCTAATAATGGTTCTTTCATGTTGATACTTCAAGAGGATCTTCAGGCTCTCTGGGCCTGAACATTCATCTGGAGCTTCAATTCCCTGGAAAATTGCATGTAATGCAGAGTCTCAAACACAAGTCTGTACTCAAAGGATTGAGTGTCTGGAATGAACAAATAGAAGCCAGTGTCTGATAAAATCCTGCTAAACAAGACTGTATTGAAGGCTTTGGTCAAGGACAGTCACAAAAAGATTCATTCCAAACGACAGTGTTAACACGCTGGTGTTAGCTGGTGTTATACATGTTGATGTTAGCTGGTGTTATACATGTTGATGTTAGTTGGTGTTATACATGTTGATGTTTAGCTTGTGGTATGCTGACGTTTAGCTGGTGGTATACATGCTGATGTTTAGCTGGTGGTATACATGTTGATGTTAGCTGACGTTATACATGTTGATGTTAGTTGGTGGTATACATGCTGATGTTTAGCTGGTGGTATGCTAATGTTTAGTTGGTGGTATACATGCTGATGTTTAGCTGGTGGTATACATGTTGATGTTAGCTGACGTTATACATGCTGATGTTTAGTTTGTGTTATACATGCCAATGTTTGCTGGTGTTATACATGCTGATGTTTAGCTGGTGTTATAGATTGTTAACCATCGTAAGGGTGTCATTGATGACATAAAGGCACTAAATGTAG
>OMLP01028962.1:0-10228 GCA_900302685.1 Spondyliosoma cantharus | reverse complement strand
CACTTGAGCCCGGCCAGCCATAATATATCAACATTAAAAAATATTTAGAGTTATCACGTTAAATTATGTAATTTTATTATTTATTAAACTTTATTAAGCTTTTGCCATGTTAAACTGTAAGTGGATTTCATTTATTATTGAATACAAATCAAACCAAGAGTGAGATCAATTAAACCTGTACACAGTGTTGGGGAGACTTGAACTACATGTTGAACTACAGAGCTTAACTACAATTTGCTGTAACTTGCTGGTAGTTAAACTACATTCATATTTTGTGCTGCATTAAGTATTTCAACTACTTTTTGGGTCATTTTTTGTAGTTTAACTACTCAATTTACACACTACAATTTTGGCCAATAACATGAAATATACCTATATAAAAGACCTATATAATATACATTTTATTTAATTTTTCTTTGAAGAAGTTCAACACTGGTGTCCCAGCCAGTGCAGCATGTGAACAGGAATCTTTAATCAATTGTTGCCGTAGTTGTCCGCATGCACTCAGCCCCTTTATTATGGTATGTGTAATGTGAACACCCTTCCTAGGGTGGAGGTCTGCACTCTCTGAGTGCTTTCTAGTTTGTATAAGTTAGTTAGCTTTCTTGAGTGAGTGTTTAATTTTAATACCGGCATGAGAGGTTATCACAAGTGTACCATGTTTTGCTTCCAATTTGTGACAATTTATGGCGTTATAGATCATCTAAGGAAGGCTATCGTTCAATTGCAGTTTGGCAAAGTAGGGGGGCCCCAGAACAAAATCTTGCATAGGGCCCCCACAATGCTAGAAACGGCCCTGCTCCTGGTGCAAGAGGAAAAGATCTCCTAAACTTAGTCAGATTCATCCTCTGTGGTCGATAATGTTTGTATAATTTCTTTACAAGTATTTTTATTGTTGGGTAGTAAGGATCACATGTTATCGGGATTATGCATTCAGATTTAAAATCAGCCCAGGTTACAAATGGTTACACATTTTTGATTATATATTTAACTTTTTTCATGATAACCAATGCTCTATCAACTCATGATAAGTGCCTCTGACATCCCTCCAAAACAGCCTCTGTCCAGTGCAAACCAAAGCCAAAAATAAAGGTGCCGTCATCCGCAAAGATGAACTTCAAATCACACAAAAGAAACATGTTGTAGAATACACACAGCACACCTGTTGTTCGTGCCAGTACTGTTTTTGTGAGGGTTATTTGATTTGATTGACTATAAATGCTGAATATCCACTGAAAATGTTTTTAGATGTTTCAAGAAAAACGTATTTGTAGCATTTTCAATCTTTGATTTTGAAGTAAATTCAAAGTAACCCAAAAGTATTCAGATTAGCTGACGTTGTTTTGCAATCCAATCAATTACATTTCTTATTATAATTGTCTTGTAATCTTACCCAACCCTTGGATATTTCTGTCTGAACCAATGGGGTGGACAATCCCTTTCATAAAGTCATGCCAGTAGGATTGCTAAAAATAATTCAAAATGTAAAAAAAAACAGTCATCAGAGAAAAGAACATCTTTCTCTGACTCTGCCAAAGAAAAAGAGATTCATAACCACCACTGGGTAGCACTGAATTTCACAACATCATACGTTATGCCTCTCTCAAGCTACATTTCAAATCAGCCTACACAGTCTTGTCTCACTGGAAACATATGGCAGCTGTTTTTTCACTGGAGGGCACAGTAAATAATGCTTTCATACTCTGCTCTACAGGAAGCATCTGTTGCTTTTAGTTCTGTACGGGTTGAAGTGGTTTCCTGAACTAGATATATGGCCATTTATAAAACACCACAATTTGCTTCATGGCTCTGACAACTGTGAGACATAGAAAAAAAACACTTTTTTTTATCCTGGAGTCTGTGATCTAGGACTAATCTGTCAAGATAAACCACATACATTTCTAGCTGAACAGATTCAGTTTCAGTACATCTGCCAATGAGATTTTAACACATGTCCCTTTATTTGTTCATTGTCTTGTCAGTCGGATTACACAAAAACTATTGAACGGAATTTCCATGAAACTTGCATGGGGGATAGGTCTCTCTCTCTCTCTCTCTCCCTCTCTGTGAGATAGGGTGTTATTCAACATTTTCACTAATTTCTCAGGGAATAATTAATAGATCTTAGTGAAAAAAAGCAGGCTTATATAGGTAACTATTTCCTGTGAACCGGCGACTTATCCAGGGTTTACCCTGCCATCACCCAATGTCAGCAGAGTTAAAGCCGTTTCACACCAAGTGCGAATTTCCGTGCAGATTATTCGCACGGAAATTTATAAAAGATGATTTCCTGGGTTATAATGGGAGCTTGCACACCAGGGCGGAACTTTCGTGCGGCAAAAAAAAATCATCACTTTGTCTGCAGAATACCGTCTGAGAAACTACACGCTTGACCAATGAAATTATTTGCTTTGTATGACGTCACTTCCCGCCTGATAAAATGAGCGAAAGTTTAATCATTCTGGTGTCCCAGCCCCCTATTCTATTTGATAAGAATAGGGATGACTATCTCAACACGTGGGTGAAAGACAACAGCTTATATCCTCCCCACCTCCAACATACAGTAGGTTATAACGTTAGATCGTATGTTTAGCCAAAACAAATAGACACTGGATGTTAACATGCATGCCCATAATAGGATTATAATGCAATTATTTACCTCTGATTATGTTAATGCCATTATGCTAATTTTCTGTCAGATAATGAACTGCAACATTTTTTTGTTTGGTGCGATATAAGAACACAAGAATACAAACATTTCACACCGGACTCAGTGTGCATGCTTTACATGCGGAAAATTGCTATGATATTTTCTGCAAATCCATGCCACATTTTCATATCGCAACGGTGTGAAACGGCTTTTAGGCTCCAGCCCCCCTGTGACCCGGAAAAGGATAAGCGGTTTCAGATGATGGATGGATGGATGGATAGATAGAGGACTATCTACAGTATGAGTGGTCTTAAATTATGGTTAAGTGGTTATGGGTTGTTTAAAGTTTAGAGTGATGCCGGTTGATTGAGTTTGATATTGGATTAGAATGGACTACATTTAAGGGGACTGTTGGTCTTTGGCTGTAGTATGCGCTCTACTGAGTGCCATTCTAATATTACTTTACTTACTTACTTTACTTTGATTTAACCAATTTTGTCAAATCTTCTCTCAGTTTGCTATTTTTGCATAAACTGTAAAATAATTGCAGTTATCAACTTGTTATTTGTTATTTCAAAAAAGGTTTTTTTTTTGGCTGCTCCATTCTTATTGTCGTGGTATGTTGATGTAACTCATGAACACACTGCAGCAATTGCAGCTGAATTTAGATGACATATGTACATATCAACTCTAAGAAATCCTGCAAAATTTGACAGCATGATCAATATAAACAGATATAAATCTAGATTCTGATGCTGGACTCTGGTGATATTCCCTAAATTCGTGGTTAATGAGCATAATGCATAAAAAAAAATTGGATTAAAAAAATGTTCTGCTTTCAAAATAAATCATCATCATTATGATGTCATGGAGGAGGCATGTACTGACTATCTTTTAGTTTGAAGATGAACTATGATTTTATCGATCTTTAGGTTTAGTTTGCCTGTTTAATAATCACTCACCACCCAGCAGGCGTTGCCAAGGTCAGCAATCTTGATGACGATTTTATCAGCACTCTCGGGCCTGAGTAGGTCTAGAAGTACATCCGAGTCACATAAAAAACAGGAAAACAATGTGACAGCTATGACAATCTGGGATAACCCTTGAGTTTACTGATGATGCTAGGTTATCTATATAGTAACATATTATCTCATGTAATTGTGCTAACAAAGGTACAGACTTTTGTACAGAAAATTGAAAACATTAATTCTCAGGAAGAGACTGCTGACATCACAGTTTAGAAAAAAAGCACGATGTCATGAGACTGACCGAGGGGAGAGGATGGTGCAGGTTTAGACAGCTCTTCTTCTCCATTCTGATGTAATAACACTGATCTAGAGCCAGAGACAGAAGCATCTGTGTGGAGGTCTGTCCATGAGCAGGTGGAGTATCTGTGGCCGTGTGGAGCTGAGTCCAGTCTGTCTTCAAATAGCAGGGTGTGCCTCCTTAATTTGAGTTTAGGACCTGTGGTTTTAGAGAGACAGGTGGAGCTACAGGCACCAGAGGGAGCAGTGACATCAGAGAAGGACACATCAAGTTTGTCTTTTTGATGGTGGTCAGATGCACTCTCCTGTCCTCGTCGACTCTTGTCTCTCCTCGTCAGTCGCTTCATGGGGTTCTTGGACATCTTGCTGGACTGCATGGGTGACATGAGAGCTGAACACTAAGTAAAACAATTTATCTGAAAAAAACTCACTGAGCTTTCATCATTTTGTAAGAAAAGAAAATCAGTCAAATTAACGCTACTGTGTGTCGAAATTGAAAGTGACAGTGGTGCCCCCTAATGGCAGCTTCAAAAACATTCAACAAAACACTGACATGCTAAAGAAGAATAGCATTTTATTAACCTCTTTACTTAATACATCTAACACATAGAATCCATAGTTCCCATAAGCCCCATAAATAGAGTTTCACATGAAATCTATGTATTGAGAGCTCAAAAATAAATTGCCAGGCTGTTACTCTACTCTTGTTGTAAAAAAGTAAGTTGCTAACAACAAGATATATTGAAACCAAAACAAAAGTAGTTGGAAGGACATCAAAATCTGCAGTTGTGTCTCCACAACAAGCAGCCCCCTCTACCGCCCATGTATGCCAGCCCTTTGGGCTATGGGATCCTGTAAGTGACATAACAATGCCACAACAGCAAGCAGGTCAATGTGAGCACATATTCAACACAAGCACAAGTCACCATGCAAAATATAATCAGGGAAAAGTTCAATGTTTCTGTCTCTGGTTTTTAAATGTGATACTAATATTTGTGAGTAAGTATTTTCTTGTTTTCTGCCCTGGTAATCTCTTTATCTTGAGATAGGAAACAAAAACATTAAAATATATATCATTAGGAGTTTCCACTGTCTCTTTAAGATCAAAATAGTGATTGCAAGAAAAGTACAACAGAATCAGCATGGTGGACACTTACTTTGGACCTATTTTTTCAAGATATAATAAAGAACTTTGCTTAATTAAAATTTCTAAAAATAACTGGATCTTTTCTCATATTTTGTTGAGTTCTGTACTTTCATTATCTCAACAATGTTCAAACATTGAAATTCAATATTTGTATTTAAAGTAACAATGTGTTTAATTTGGTCGCTCTAACTTCCAGGTCAGAGTCTGAGATTGAGAAAAGAAGGCAGCAAATGTAACTAAACATAATGTGAATAATACATTAATACACTACCTTGTCCATGAACATTATTGCCCGAATCACATAAAATAGACTTTCAATGGCAATGATGGTTGTTAAACCATGATGACAACAACCCCCATGAACCCACGCTACTTCTCAACATCATTAAATATCGTCTTTTGTTTTAACATTTTTGATTGAGAGATCCCTAACAGCAACTAAGTCAGTGCAAATACAAAATCTCCCTGTATATACAGAACCCATTTTTTAGCCAGAATAAAAAAAGGCTTTGCAGAACAAGGCTGTTCTGCTCAAATAGTTTGTGAAAATTAGTTATTTTTGTCACAGAACGTTGGCAGATTGAAATTCCTGCAACATTAACATCATAAATAAATGTATGGGGAGATTAAGGATTCAAGTCTCTTCCATCTTGAGCATCACAGTCATGATAATATCAAACAGAATCAACAAATCTCAATGTGATGTGTTCATCTGGGATTGTAATCTGAAAGGGTCAATTGGTACATGTCTCATGCCCTGCCTTTTCATGGTTTCCCATGTCATTTAGTCAGTTCCACACTGCAGATGTTAATAAGATGCAATTAGGAAGCTCAAGTTCAAAAGCAAATCACAACATCTATCTTACCCACTGTCCAAGAGTGTGGAAAACCCCAGTCAGCTTCCCCAACAAGCTGGACAAACTCTTAGGAAATCATAACAGAAATGCACAGGTCATGATGCAATTATTAAAAAATACAAATGTCCTACTGAAATGAATGCAATGATAATGAACAGAAGAATAAATTTCAGGTTGCACACCTGTTTTTCTCTGGAGGATCTGTTCACTGGCAGGAAGTGAAAACACCAGCAGGTAATGAGGAGTGGATGTAAAATTAAATGACAAAAGTAAAAGGTGCAAACAATTTTCTTGCATTTTAATCAAGAACATCTCCGTCAGCCTGGCACACACAGATTCCCTTATAATTGCACCTAAACATACATTTCATTGCAAATGCAGTGTCACTAACCTGAGGAGCTGGCGGCAGCAGGGGACACTGGTAGCTGCCACAGCTCGGTGCTGGCTGCCAGTTTCTGAATGTAAACCTCGTCCACTCTCAGCAGGATGTTTTCTGGCTTGATGTCTGTGTGGATGATCTTGCATTTAGTGTGCAAGTAATCTAAACCCTGCAGGACCTGCGATAAGGAATGAAAAAACTGTCACTGTCACTGCACTCCATGTCAATGAGGAGCACAAATAGAGGATAATCTGTTTTAAAAAGAGCTCAGTCAGTGGTGAAGGACAGGGAGGATGATTTAAGATGGACTGAAGGGTTGCATATCACCTGTCGGAGGATGCTCTTAACGCAGGGAAGGGGGAGACCAGTGTAGTTGGATTTGACAATCCACCTCAGCAGCTCATGGCCCAGCACCTCCAGCACCATGCAGATGTCTGGTGAGTGGTGAAGGACCTTGTTTAATAATGTAAAAACATACATGTTTCTAGATAGATAGATAGATAGATAGACTCTTTGAAGGATACGCTCTCCATTTGCTCCAGTGATCCTGAAGTCATCTATGAGGTTCACGATTCTCTCACGCTGTGGATCTTTAGGGTCACTGTCCCTGACCTGACCGTCATATAATGAACATATTACAACATCAACAAAAACTGAAATATGTAAAAAATGATTAAAAAAAACAATCAAACTGTAATGAAATGACTTGCTAACATCTAAAATGCAATAACATGGCAACTCTTTTGATTTAATGATAAATAAGCCACTGTGAAAGATGCTGGTGATGTCGTATTGATATTACCAAGGTTGAGAGCTGCCAGAGAGCACTCAACTCAACATTATCCAAGTATGTGCGTAAACTAATTCAAATTGCTTTAACCTGTTTCGCTCAGTCTCTCCCTCACACACACAATCAGAAAGTGCATCTTTCCCCACACTTTCAATGTCAGATACAAGCCCAAACATGTTTTTTTTAATAGAGATTTTAAATTGACATCAGACATGGCATGACATCAGTTTTTGCCATATGTATCAGTCTCACTTATTGGCAGGCCCACATGGAATCTGCGCCCTCAGAATTCAGACAACAACTCTTTTCGACAACGATTTTCTGCAGATTTTAAAGGAATAGAGATGCTGTTTGTTTGTTTTGTTTTCAGTTAGTGTTAAGATTAAAGTTAGTGGTGCAGTGTGATAATATGGCAAAAATGTTATTTGCTGCTGAAGATTTGTCCGCATGGAAAATTGCAAGGGATCAGGCTTAATGACAGAGAAGTGTTGTTCGGTAAAGTGTGTCAGCACTTAGCAGACTACCTGAGGAGCATCTCAAGTCCCTCATGCTGGTGATGAAATCAAATCTTAAATTAAAGGTCCTACGAAGATGAATACTGAATATTTAAATCAGCCTGCTTGAGGTAATTGTTGGCTGTTTTAATTGATTATGTCAGCTTATTTTTGCTCATAAACAATCTTTGTGATCTTAAATTATTAATAATAATAACAATAATAGTAAAAAAAAAAAAATTTGCTCCAAGACCACGACAGTAAAGACAATATGTCTTTGGTGTTGAAGAGACACTTACTTTCAAAGTACTCTTGCAATCCACACATAGTAGATTAGTAGAATGTAAGAGCATTCTAAAATGATTAAACCTACTGAGAATGCATCTTAATCAAAAGCAATCCGGTCACACTGACACATTTCAGAAGTTTGATCTCATCCAGTGCCGTCTCTGTGAATGTTTGAGCACTCTTCACCACCTTCAGAGCCACAAAACGCCTCCTCCTGCATGCAAACAATTATGGAAGTCAGCTGATATGATGTTTATATGATATTGTCACTAAATGTATCACTATTTGTTATTGTGTCACATAAAAAGTCAAAAGGTCAAGCCTGTACTTACTCCATATCCCAGCAGAGCCACACAGTAGAGAAGTGACCCCATCCCAACTTTTTAACCACCTGGAAACGGTCAACAAAAATCTCTCCAATCTCTACGTGATGGTAGCCACCTGCAACACAACGCAGCGCCTGCATCAAAGAAAAGATCTCAACCGGTGTGTTGGAGTTTGGTGTTGTCATGTTGCAGCCTACCAATGTCATAGTCTTCTGGGTTCTCCTGTTGCTCATCATAAGATCCAAGAGGCTCGGGGGAACGAGGACGTGTCTGTGCAGCTGGAGGGCAGTGGGCAGCCTTGCTGGGCGTCGGAGAAGGTTTGGGACGCACTGATGTGCCTGGGGAGGGGCGAGTCCTTGGCTTGATAGGGGGATTCAATGAGTTTGCAGTGATGAGGGCTGATATAGCAGCAGCATATGAAGATGACATGTTTATCTGGGGCCTGCTGAGTTCAGGCACAGCGGAAGACGGGCCCAGATGACAGCAGCTCTCAGGGACGACAGCTACAAGAAAAATGCATGAGCATACTTTCAACCATATAAGGAGTTTATTCAATCATGCTTACATCTCTGAAACAAGAGTTCATTAGCTGTTTGTCTCTGGCAGCTTGTTTGTTACAGGAGGTTGTTTGCGGTGACATTTCAAATGGACCAGTGGATGTGTATGTTTATTTTTAGCTGGACGAATGGCATGTCAACGTAAATAGCTCCTGACACTGGCCCAGCTGCAACTGAACTCTGTTCTTTCTCTCTGATTCTGTGTGGAGGACTACAGTGTGGGCGCCACATTTGTAAACAGGAACGGCTGGCAATTCCAATGTATTTCTTTTTCATTCAAGGGTTATTTGGCAAGATCGATCATTTGGTTAAGACAATAAAGTGACAGTCTCTTTGACAGACATTTGCGCTAACTATATTCAGCAACTGTGCTTCTGTGTGGTTGTACCCACTGTGTCATGGGACTGTCAAAAGGTACTGAAGTATTCTGATGTTGATTAAAAGGAGAACAGAAAAAATGCAAAGTATTACTGTGGCTTCAAAATAAAGTCTAAATGTTGGCCCTGCATCAGCCTACATGTGTCTTGATTTGCTTGTTAAAATCTGAGAGGTCGTCACATCCTGTCACACACAGTGACAGATAAAGTTGAACGATAAGAACTCAACAGCTGCGCACCAAACAGCCAGCTAGCTTGTTTATCTGCAGCCCGACGGACTAAAAATTCTCGTGCAAACGCTGCCATTATTTCTCAGTTTTTCCAAAGTTTTCCCCATGTTGTTGGACATTAAAGTAAGGAAATATATAACACGTATTTTTTCAGGAACAAAACTATTGTCTTTTACATAAAAAAAATACACCGCAATAGCCTGGAAACACACGGTAATAGCCTGGAAACATACCGTAATAGCCTGGAAACATACCGTAATAGCCTGGCCTGTGGAGAGAAAATCCAGCAAGGGCGATGAAGTAAAGAAAAAATGACCACGAATAAAGTAGCTTTGTTTTTCCGTCGTCCTTCGTTGTACGGTCGTTTTGTCCACTCTACAATTTAAGACACTTTAGAGATATACACCAGCTTTTTCACATCCATCCGTAATGCTCGATAGCGAGTCTTTTTTCAATGTTTATCCTAAAGTCTACTTCTAGCTCGAGGGCGTATGCTTGAATTGTGCTTCACGCTCCCGGAGCGAGACCACAGTTTTATTTTGAAGGTTTTAGCAGGAAGTGTAGTTTATTCTCGTGCTGGACTGTATTTAACGAGCTGCAACTGGTCTGTCTTTCTTATACGCCCGTAGAATGGAATGGAACACTGGAATATGTGTCTTTATAAGGCGATTTTGCACGAACAGCCTCCTTATCTGTATTCTCTACTGGCTCTTAGAATAGAAGAGGTCTGGAGGTCAGCTTGATACTTCTCCTCGTTGATTAAATGGGCAACCTTCAGCTCCTCGTAATCTTTATGAAGATCCTTCTTCTTCTTCTTCTGCCTGGTGTTGTCCCTCACCTGAGTAGCTATCTTTGCGTTGCTGAGAGT
>OMLP01028957.1:13243-50751 GCA_900302685.1 Spondyliosoma cantharus | reverse complement strand
CCCAGTGGTGTAGTGGAGGGAATACGCAGGTATACGCGTATACCCACTTATTTTTCAGGCGACATTGCGTATATCCACTTCTAACGGCCGCGACTGCGGTCCACCTCCATTCGTTTCCACTCTTGTCAATGTGTGTGTACTTCCTGTGTCTGTGTGTGTAACATCAGCACAGAGACATGAACACAACAAACAGCCAGTGACGGTCCGGCAGACCATAGCCTGTCCGCAGTCAGGAAAGTGAACGCCCCACACACACTAATGGCTGTAAATGGAGCGGACAGTAACAGCAGTTTGTCCCACGGCACACGGAGGCTGAACATGTAGCCGTTCTGCCAGCTACGCTCTCTCGACCAATCAGATTGCTCGAAACTACTTGGTGTAACAGACACGTTGTCATCGTAACCGGCGTTTTTTTCTCCTGGCGAATAAATGCTGGCCGCGCAATGCATTATGGGAAATGTAGGACCGGCAAAAGCGGCTGCGCGCGCAGCACAACTTGGAGTATACCCACTTCTCCAGGCACCACTACACCACTGGCTGTAAACAACCCGGCAGGTTGTTTTTATTGCGCCACATGACACAAATAGAATTAACTTGAATTCAAATATGGGAATGATTTAACATTATTGTAATTGTAAATTCAAAGTTAATTTATGTGATATACAGGTGACATTATTCCGCTGAGTGTCCCATGTGCACTTTTTTTTTTAAATTGTGTGTGTCTGTCTGTCTCCAGTATGGAGGGAGGAGAGCTGTTCAGCAGGATCCAGGCCAGAGGAGACCAGGCCTTCACTGAGAAAGGTGAGGACTGATTAATGGATGGAAAGTGTTGGTGGAATTATTCAGATCATTTACTAAAGCACACGTACTTATATTTATACTTAAGTAAATTAATAATACAACACTGTACAAATACTCTGTTAGAAGTTGATGTGGTGTATTGAAAATGTTGTATGCAAATATAATCAGAACATGGTACTTACAGTATTAAAAGTAAATCAACTCTTTTGAACAGGATTGCTTAGGGTTAATGCTTATTATTTTTGTTTCAAGATGAATTTGCAGATTATTTTCACAGTTAATTGACTGATTCTTTTGGAAAAATTTGAATTACCCAAAGCTCAGTGACACCTTTCCAACGCTTGTTTTCTCAGATTTGTACATAACAGTACTTGAATACATGTACTTAGTTACATTCCACTGCTGGTTCTAAACACATCACAGGATGAAAGAGAGCAATAATGAGCAATCATTCCCAGGAAAGTGTGATATAAGAAACACAATGTACGTAACAGAAAAGAATATCTTTGTTTTACCTTCATTTTACAAGATGTCTGTTTTATTTGTATCTTTTATTGTGTGACACTGGAACTGCTTCTGGTTTGAGAGAGTGTGTTTTCCTCTTTTCCTCCCAGAGGCTTCTGAGATAATGAGGGACATCGGCACGGCCATTGACTTTCTCCACAACATCAACATTGCGCACAGAGACATCAAGGTTCAGAGAGACAACGCCCAAATTGTGGAGAATATGACCAGTTCTGGGTCTTTAAAGGACATTTTATTAAATTGTTTTATTCTTCTTTACCAGCCAGAGAACCTGCTGTACACAACTAAACAAAGGAACAGTATCCTCAAATTAACAGACTTTGGCTTCGCTAAGGAGACCACTCTACACAACCCTCTGCAGACCCCCTGTTATACACCCTACTATGTGGGTAAGTATCTTTATATTCTTTCACTGACAGATGTTAACACGGTTTTTAGAAAGGAAAAAAACTACATAGTTGCTGCAGCCAATTATTGCTATTTATCTCCATTTATGATTTGTATCTATTTCTGTGTGTTTGCGATAAGCTCCTGAGGTTTTGGGCCCGGAGAAATATGACAAGTCATGTGACATGTGGTCTCTAGGCGTCATCATGTACATCCTGTGAGTACTCGCTGTGGGGTTGGGTGGATGTCACCACAAACATGTCAATATCATAGGTCACTTTTCTCAAGGTTTTAAAGCTGCACGTCTGTCTCATCACCTTTGTCTCTGTAGGTTGTGTGGCTTCCCTCCATTTTACTCCAACACAGGCCAGGCCATCTCTCCAGGGATGAAGAGGAGAATCAGGATGGGCCAATACGAATTCCCCAACCCGGAGTGGGCTATAGTGTCACAGGAAGGTGAGAAAACCTGACACACGGGCGCTGTCCACACTGATTCTTACACATTTGGAAATAGTCAATTTTCATCAGAAAATTCTGGGTAAATGTATTGTCCAACATTAACACCGGATTATTAAACTTCATATTTTCAACTGTGCATTTATGAAAGGTTTGATATTCCGTAGCTCTTAAATCTGCTAGCTAATAACTGTGTTATACTTTGCCATGCATCTGTTTAACTACACAAACAGACGATGGTGACTGAGAACATGTCTATTGTGTTTCCAAGCTGTGGTCAACGCAAAATATGAGCCAGAGGTTAATGAAACATAACGCCTTTACGTATACGTCATGCTATGAGTTTAATAATCGTTAATAAAGTCTTGTGGCTTGGAGTAAGTGTGTTACCTTTCTTCATTGATGCTGTTTTCATATAGTCAGATGTAGACACTAAACTTGCCTTGCAGAGACCAAGCAGTCTATTCTGTCAGATGATGGTGGCAAGAGACATTTTTTTTTGTTTTATTTTCCAACTGAAAGAAAAAGATGATGAACTTTAAGCCTTTTTTTTAAATTGACATTTTTCTTGTGGGTTGCAAAATGAACCCTTACAAAGTGACCGAAAAACACTTGATTGAACCCTGTGTGGAATGTGAACAATGTTGTCGTTAGGGGTGTTACTATGGACTGATTTCCATGAAGTTCAAATAGAAGTTTCGACTAAAAATGTAGCACAATTTAAGGTAAAACTTATATTGTGTAGATTATGTTAGAGCCGTTTGAAAGCGTTAATCACATTCTTCGATAACTGAGCATTAAGAACGCTGCACATTATTCAACAAAGCTTGACAACAACTCATCAACCACATTAAAGTGAAAAAAACAATCGAACAATACAAATCTAGTAAATACATCTCAGACACAAGTGCTAACCACTGTTGTTAACATTAGTAACATGTTCATTTTGTTTTCAAACAAACATTTGACTGGGAAGACATGGAATTCAGTTCACATTGTGTCGATATGTATGTAATTTAAATGTGTACGTAAATAATGATGATAAGTTTCACCGACTAGTATTTCTGGTGCCAACTCGTAAGATGGCCACGTTTTATCGACTTGTCGACTAATCTCGCACATCCTTACTTCATATTTAGTCATACTGCGTGCTTCAGTGTGGACATGGCCTCACTGTCAAGCTTGAAGCCTCCCAGTCAAGAACAGGAAACCCTTAAACAACTGACTCTGCAACCACAGGTTTACTGGATGACCGAATCAAAGACGTTCTCGTATAGAAAACCTCAGTACGTGATCAGCTGCAGCTGGTCAAAAAAACGTTGTGCTTTATCACCTTTTTAGGCTTCTTGTGTTCTTGTCTGAGTGCAGTCTCAGCAAACAGACAACGCATCATGGTTTTGGTTAGACCATATTCTCTGTTTGAGTTGACTGGAAGTTTAGTGCTGAGCTCAAGGTCACTCCGGTTCTTTGTCAACACCCACAGCTATGACCTCACTGGTGCTTTCCTGGAGTTTAGCACCGCTAAAGACTTACAACTAGTTATCGTATTCAAGCTCCTCTGTGAGTCATCTTACAGATAACACAGATAACTCATTGCAGCCTGCTGGTGTCCAATGACAGTTCATTACGATAAGTAGGCCAGTTGGTCCCCGAGACCAGGAAAAGCTTCATGAGACACAAGATTGCATGTGTTGCTATTAATAAAGTAATTATCTTTGCGTTGCCTTTCCTCTTCCAGCAAAAGATTTGATCCATCAGCTGCTGAAGACAGACCCCAACGAGAGGATGACCATCACTCAGTTTATGAACCACCCCTGGATTAATGTAAGTACTTATGTGTCGAGTACAGACAGACATGACATACTTCTTGTTCTGCTTCCTCTTCCTCTATACATCTGTTTGCTCATACCTGTATCTTTGTGTGTGTTTGTGTGAACTCTGTAGCAGTCAATGGTGGTTCCCTCCACTCCGCTCCACACCACCCGGGTTCTGACTGAAGACAGAGAGATGTGGGAGGATGTTAAGGTGAGCAGAACAACACTGACCCCCTGTGGTCACTCATGTACATTACAACCTGTCACTGCAGGGCTATCAATGCTTTAAGTTGGAAACAGTGTTACAGGGTTTCTCCAGCAATTATCATAGTTTATACATCCATAACATTTAGGGAAGAAATGTAAAAAATCAATGGTGCAAAGGCCTAGATATCCTCACGCCTCTAGTATGGGAGAAGCTCCTTAAAAGATGCTGCGTATGTATACATAATACATACTACATAATACTACATAATGTAGCTCAAGAACATCTTTCATTTTACCCTACATGCCTGCATGTACATACCAATATCTTTCAACCTCTTGTCACTCAGTTTGTACTGCTTACTGTTAAAATGTGGCATCTCTGAGACCCCCTGGTAACATCACTATGACATCAACAGGGTCATTTTCTTCACCTTTTCAAAGCTTGTCCAGCGCATCAGAAGACTACAACTGGTTTTAAAGTCTGAGCCGTACTAGTACTCTGATTTTTATGTGTAACATTTAACACACACACACACACACACACACACACACACACACTCAAACACGAAGCCCTGAGCCATTCTTCCCAACACTTTTCCATGATTTTTACGCAACAAAAAAATGTTAAACAACAACACTGTTTGCTGTCATCAAGTCATTTCGGGGTTAATTCTACAGTACTGTACAAAACGTCTCAGTTGTGCAATTCCATCTTCTTTCAGGGGCTCTAAATGTGAGCACAACCGTGAGTAGAATAGCACATTCCTTCACAGCTGCTGAATGAGCAAGTTTGAAGTGATAAGGTATGAAAGGAACATTTCTCTAAAATGATACGCACACAATGTGCCACTGTTCACTTCTGCAATGGGCAACGCTACATTGCGTAAAAATGTCACAGACTGCACTCCTGAACAAGCACTTCTCAAAAAGCACAAAACAAGAGATGTCGTGTTCTTTCTACATAGGTAGTATAGTTCAGGACTGAAAAGTGGCCTTAAATCTTGAAGAATAGAGGATGACGAGTTTGATGGCTTGTATCTGCTCCGGCCTCTCTCGGCCTCAGCCAGTGATGACTTGACCTTTCTGCAACTCATGAAATAAACATTTTTTTTTTTTTTTTAAATTCGGACCTGCACTACAAATTGTTTAGTGAATTACTGTAGAACAACCCTGCGAGGATCAAAAAAACTATATGTTTTCTTGCAGAGAGTGTAGAGTATAAGAAGATTGATAACACTATCACATCTGTATGTCGGATATAAGGTTTGATTGTTTTAAGTAGCTTAGCATAAAGACTGGAAACAGCTCACCTGGCAGAGTACCTCTACTTCTCACCAATTATGATAAGTATGATTTGTGGATTAGCAACCTCACTTGACGCAGGCGTGACAGGTTAGACCAGTCACACAGGATGACTGAGATGCGCAGGCAGATCAAGCGAGGCTGCTGCATCTCATCTAGAGAGAGTCTGGCCTAATTAGAATATGTCACAGACATGAAGAGAGGACACACAACAAGTGAGGGGCACTCACTTTCTTTCACTTTGTCTCCCTCGTTCCCCTCCTGCTTTCTCACTCTTTCACCCGGGTAAAGGAAAATCACTTCATCATATTTATTGATAATTATTAAAGGCAAACTTCATGTAAACAGGCAGTCATTTGTGCCCAGCATGTAACGCCACGCAGCAGCGCTGAACACCCATTCCAGTGTGTCCTGCCCGTAACTGTCTGTCTTCCAGTCTTTCTTCCAAGCTAAGCTAACTGGCAACAACAAATAACTGCATTTCTCTAAAATGTTCGTCCATGGAATGTAGAAGGGTAAAAGTTGTAATCATTAATCATTTAAAAACTCCTAAAGCACCAACAAAACTGTCTGACATTTCAAAAGAGAGAGTGACTCAACAAAGGTGTGTTTACTACAGATGTGCCCTGCACAGCACACTCCCCGCCCTTTTAATGTTTATAACTGGGGTGGTCTTCACTGAAATGGCCTTTTGCCCTTGTATCTCACAGGAGGAGATGACCAACGCCTTAGCGACCATGCGTGTGGACTATGACCAGGTGAAGATCAAAGATCTGGACACCTCCAGCAACCCACTACTCAACAAGAGACGCAAGAAGGCCGCCGCGGGGGCCAAGAGCGGGTCCACGGTCTGTCAAAGCCAATGAGACCCAGAGGACTGTTGATGTAAATCCAGGCAGAACTGCCACTGAAAAAGAAAACCAGCTCAGAGGAGGAAGGGGAAGTTGAATTTTGCAGGAAAGGATCATGTTAGAGACCTGCCCGGGAATCTTGAGAGACTGGTTGGTGAGGAAATTTTCCCCGAATTAAAGGGACAACATAGGAAGCAGCAAACAGCAAAGTCAGAGTTTGACATTTATAAGACATTTCAAGACTCGTTTTTCCTGTCAGACGTCAAAAGCTCTGCTCAACGTAGGCCTCATCTGTTTTTAATTATTCTTGTGTGTATGTATGTAATTTTTAGATCTTGCCTGTTTCTAAGTGTGTCTGTGTGCAGACATGAGGTACTTGTAGTGATCATGTGTTGTGTATTTGAGTGCTTGGCTGAGGTCTTCTTTGTAGCTGTGCACTAGTGTGCAAATCACACACACAGACAAACCAACTGCGGACAGACTGTGAAACTACAACACTCACTATTACCTGGGTTGTCTTAAATATCGTCTGTCTTCTGCTTTTATGAATCAAAGCAAAGTCTGACACCGACTGTCTTGTCAATAAAATCACCCGGGGGAGCATTTTTCATCCAAGCAACAATAAACAATACACATCCTACCGAGCAGTACTTTTAATCAGTGTCACTGCTGCCGAGCTGTCCTCTTAATGGAGTTCTGTGAGGCAGCGCTCTGCTTCCTTTCAGTGCTGCTATATGTAAGCAGCAATGGGGTAATGGCTGGCTGTGCTACACGAATGAGTTGCGACACTTTTCCCGTGTGTGTGTGTGTGTGTGTTTATGGGGGTTGAGTATAATGCTTCCTGTAAATAAGGGCCACAGTTTCCCTTCACATTCAGGAAGAAAGTGCGGCCTGTAATAATGGAAAACTCATCTGTAAGGTACACCTGCTCCATGTAGAGATTGTACTTGTCCATACGTCTGTAAATAAACCTTTATAAAAGATGTTTTTAGTTCTGTGGACTTTGGAGCTATTGTTTTTGTCATTGAGCCTCTCAGGCTTTGTGAGGCTGCTATAAATAGCAGGAGTGGAGTGGCTATTTGGGACGCAGCCACTGACTTTGTGTTCAACTGGAAAAGGTCACCATTATTATGTTTACATGGTAAGGACCTTTCCCCCACTTCGATCACATGGCCACCCTTTAGTATTTAGGGGATAGGCTAGGGGAAGCTAATGATAAAAAGTACTTGGCTTCCACGCTGTAAATATGGGATGTCAGCAATTATTGGACGCGGCCTAAACAGAGCATGACCTCCCAGCTGTTGTTAGTTGGCTGGTGCTCCACATCTTTGAAGAAAGCGTAAGTGTTTTCAAAATAAGTAAATAAGAATGTGAGTATTTGTCGATGGAACTTTACAGCATGTTGCAAATGACATATTTCATCATGGGGCTGTGTCAGTGGCGAGTATTTTTCCCTTGTTAGTCAGCCATTTTGTGGGCAGGCGCAGTCATACTTACAGCACGTATCAGTAACGTCTTCACAATGTTGACATAACAGTGTCTGGTACACTTCCCACTTGATTTATTTCACGGAAGCCACTGATTCTCCACCTCCAGCGGTTTGCAAACACCAGAGGCCTTGGCAGTGACATAAAGAGGAAGGCAACCACACTTATTAGGTCCTGTTGCAGCGGTTAGGTTTAGTCACGGGACACTTTTTTAAGCACAGTTCAGAGGAGACATTGGGATGTGTTTTAAATACTTTTGTTTGTGTTTTTTAAATATTTATTTAGGAGTTAGACTGATTCATAAAACTGCCTGCTCTCACCTGTGAAACTTCAATGCAGGTCTCAGCCTGTGCAGGACAGCAGCCTGGGATCCATTCATTGTGTCTACTGTTCTTGTAATAATGGCTACATTTTACAGTGGCCCTGAGGGTTTAAACCCAACCACATTTCAGATTACATAAAACAATTTTGTTTGTGATTGGACGGGACCCAAGTCCCTGGAGCCAGTTAATTTCCTGTTTATATAGTGTACTACTCTCAGCCTCAGTATGACTTTTTTCAAGCATGCTTTTAGGGTTCCATGGGTTGTTTTAAAGGACCAGATTGGGTCTTTTGAAGTGGGCTTATAGGAAGTCCATAGTTAGTGTATTACAGATGGTGGTTGGCACACCCCTAGTCTGAAGAACCAGTACAGGTGTAAGAAGCTAAACAATTGACCATATTCACACAGCGGGCATTTTCCTCTGGTCTGAAATGGGTGGGAAATTGTCATGCTCAAGTTGTATAAATGTGGGGAATCTGACGAAATGATTTCAATTTACCACTTGTCAAGCAATCAATAACTGAGAAGATGGGCCACCGTACAAATCTCACTCAGAACTGTGAAATGAAAACTGTCCATGTACGAAATAGCCTGGTGCATGGAGCAGAAGGAGTCATGAATATTGATCATTATTGCGACTGATTGTTGTAAAAGTGAAAGTGAAGTTCCAAATTAAGGAGCCAAATGATTTGGGTCACGTTCGCTACTACATCCCACCAATTGCAGCTCCACATGACTATACACACTATGATATCTTCTTTGAGGCAGGGGACGTGCTGCCTGAAGCTTGGCTGTGGGGCTCACACAGGCAGTGTAGGATGGGTGGGGTGGGGGGTAGATCCCTTTGCTCTTTAGGGAGGAATGTGCTTAAGGTCAGTTGAGACAGCTATCTGACCTTCCACTGTTTCGTCCTGCTCTGTCATTTGCTGCTCACATTGTCTGAACCCTTTGGACCCCTTTCTGGATGTTTCATGGCCTTTATGGTATGTCGACCTCAACACTTCCCTGATGTCTTTGGTTTATCTGTGTGTGTGACTGTCTCCTTCACCAATGGTTTTAGGCCTTGTGCTTGACAATTAGCGTCAGCATTATCACAGGCTGCTGATAAGGGTAGCATTATTGTCGCTGAAATTGCTTCATGTCAGGAGTGCTTGTGCTTCCCCTTGGACACCAAATGTACATGATTTTAAAGAATTGTGCACCCAGGGTGACATGGCTAGGCAGTTGAAATCTGTAAATTAGAGTTCTTAAATTTGTATACATGAATACTTACTTACACATGAATACTATCCAACCCCCCAACCTGGATCCACCAGTTTTTTGCAACTTAAAAATCAACAAATAAAGTTCCATTTCTGACACAGATTAAAGGAAGAATTGACAAAATGAAAACAAATCAATTGCTAAATTGGTTTAAACTGAGCACAAATCTGAGCCATGACACCCTGTAGCTCATTCACACAGGTGTCCACAGGTGTGATGTCAGATGTTTTTTTTCTTTCTTCCTGATCATTTGTCTGATCTTACTGTAAGTCTCCTGATTATTCACTGTCATGGCATTTTTTGGCCTCGTGTCTGAGACCAGTGGATTACTTCTCGGTAAACTTACTTCACAGATTTAACCTCAGTGTTTACCCAACTTGTCACAGCTTGAAAAACAATTTCTTTGGAACAATAGACTGCATCAGCATTGATTCGGGTGTGTCATCACAGCTCGTGATGGGGTGTAAAGTGATGTCATCAATTTGTAATTTTAAGCAATCACAGTTTTTGTGTCTGTTTCAACTGCCAGACAAGTACAGCCACAACAATACAACAGTAATTACAATCAAAGACAGACATATCAAAATAAAGTGCTAAAAACACTAAACATACCAAACCTCATATCACAAGTTTGTTAAAGCTATACTATGAGGTATAAAGCATCCTGATAGAAACACCTCATATTTACCATAGAGAGGGTGTGATACATCACAGAGGATTGCTTGAGATCAATTTGTAGAGATTTTAAATCAATCATTAATTTGTTATTAAAAAGGCTCTGCTCTTTTAATATGTGCTGAATAAAAAAAGAATGAATCAATAGTGATATAGGCTGCTAGGCAATTGGACATAAAGTGGTCCAAGTAAGGTGAACGCTTCCCGCCACTGCAGAGAAACAAGTTCTGCAAGTTCGACTTACTGGAAAACACTCTCCCTGTTATATTCCAATAAGGACTTAAACTTAGCATGGTGGTATTCAACAGTGAAAACATGGTATTCTTCACATGGCATAGAATTATGTCAAGGAAAAGTTCATTCAGACTCATTCTACTCATTCATTCTACTCACTGTCATGCTGATGGTAAGTCGGGTGGTAGTCCACAAAACATGTATGGAGCTTCACAGCAAAACAGCTTAACAACTGCAGTAGATGGGGACTTGTTTTAAAATGTATAAAAATGACTGGAGATAAAACATAAAATGACTCCGTGCAGTTTGTCCAATATAATCCAAGTCTCCAAAAGCTGCAGGACCCCAAACTAATATGAAAACATGTGTTTTAAACTCTTTTAAAAGTAGCTGTAGCGGCTAAGCTCAAAGCGTTAGCACAGTCTGAAGTGGCTGCTAGAGCTCGACCGTATGTCAAGTGTGTAAATAAATATTTTTTTTCAAAGCAATTTCTGATCTTGGTGCTTCTGAAGACTTGGATTATGCTGTACAAGTTGTGTGGAGCCACTTGTATGTTTTCTTTCAGTTGTTGTTGTTTTTTACATTTTAAAACAAGTCCCCATCTACTTCAGTTAGAATGCGGCAATGGTGCTTTGCTGTGAAGCTCCAGAAATGTTTTGTGGACGACAAAACTTCACCTGACTTTCCAGCGGCAGGTTGAGTAGATAATGAGCGAGCGTCATTTTTGAGTGAACTTATCCTTTAAGGCTGCTATAACAAAACACAGAATATCCTTGTGAAGTCTTATTGTCTGAGATTCTCATGTTGACTGTAGATGGACTGCCTGTTAGAGGCCTGCAGTTTGGCTACGTGACAGTGTGTTTAAAATGCACAGCTCCGTCAGGACTGCTGGGCACACCTCCCAGCTGTTCATGGGCGGGTGGGGTGTCGGAGGGGGCAGGTAGGCTGCTACCTCACTCCCTCCAGTTTTGGTGAAAGCCTTCCTCCAGCCCTGAGGTCCCACACGCACACAGTGGGTGTGTGCACACACGAGCATCATCATCATCATCATCAGCGCTCAGCAGGCTGCCGTTGGACGCACGTACACACACCGCCAGCCGCCGCGCTCCATCACACAGACGCCCACGATGAGAGGCTGCTCCAGCCGACCCAAGCCCACACAGAACCAGGACAGATCGGGTAAGACACGTCGCTCTGAACGCTTTGGCACACTTGTGCGACTTTAAATTGTGCATCTCTGAGCGGAGGACAGAGAGCGTCGGGCTCAGAGAGAGGCAGGTCGAGCAGCCCTTCAAGACGTAAACAAGAGTCGGTGTGTTGGCGCTGCCACCGAGACCTTTACCCCACATACCAGCTCCGGGCGACAGCCGCTGATTCTTATAGGAAGCGGGCGCGTTGTAAGAGCAGCAGATGTGCAGTAACACAGAGGATGAAGAGCCAGGCGGATGTTTATGTGCTGCTGCTGCTGCTGTCATTATAACATACAACTGTAAACGCTTCATACAGACTGAAGCCGACCCTCCTGCTGTGTTTTATCATAAGGCTGTTTGTTATTTTAATTCTCCACCCTGCGATCATGACGGAGCTGCTGTTTACGAAGGTGACTGTTTCTGCGTGTTCCCGCTGTCTGTTGTGTTCATGCTTGTTGCTGCTCCTCGCACTGTGCCGCCGCGATGCAGGACATGTCAGTCTCAGATTGTGTCTCATCAGCCCGGTGAACGCTGCCTCCCTGCCCGCTGAGATCTTAACATAGCTACCTACTACTATATTGGGAAATGACTTGTGCGGTATAAGACAGGCTAAAGGCTGCTAGCTGCAACCAGAGCCTGGCAGCTGCTGGGAGGAGGAGGAGCGCAGATCTGTTTCCTGTTCGTGTGTCCTAGTGTGCAGCACGCAGGACACCTCGTCTGACAGAGCGTGAGTGACTGCTGCTGTCTTAACACAGGCGACCTGAGCTGTGTGCAGATAAGATAAGCTACTTTACAGTCTGTGCCACAATTTGAAAGAGTTTCTTTAAAACTTTTTTACCAGCCAGCTGAAAAAGTTAAAAATAAATCCCCCGGCATGAGTGAGTGTGCCATTTATTTGTGGACCTGATGAGCCTGGCGCGTATTATAGTGTACTAGCAGTCAGGGAATTTGGGAGAGAAGGAGCTTTTTAATTAGAAACCCTCCATCGCACCATATTTAGGTCACAGGCTCTGTTACTCCACCACCTAGGCTGACTCTAAAGCTTAATATAATCAGTGCATCAGATGAGGCCAGGAGGAACACATAAACAGGAGAACAGATGGGCCTACTAACCTGAAAATGTGCACCGACCCATCACCAGGCACACATGTGCAGTGTAAGTGTCAGTCCAGTGCAACACTTGTGCAAAAAGACCCGTCTGTGTGAAGCTTATAATGTCAAGTTATTGCCGTCACTATGTTAGTGTGGTGCAGATGTACCTCTATGGTCGTTTCTTCGGCCGATGAAGATGTGCTCGACTGAATTTAACAGGCAGTCCGTTCACTTCATTAGACTCTGATCATTGAACAGCATTACATCTTTAGGAAATATAAAATCTGTTGAGTTGGACTCAGTGCCGACCCAAGCCTTTTGGGGGCCCTAAGCAGAATTTGATTTGGGGCCCCCCTCCCACCACCGCAGAGTCACCTGTGCTTGATATTTATTGACACAAATGTCACACTATCATTTTACATTATAAATTGTTTTAATACAGTGACAGATTATGAACTACTGTCCCCCTGGGCACAGATGCATAATGTTGCTTATGCCTCGGGCCGGCCCTGGTTGGACTGAATTATAGGCGTCTCTTTTATTCTGTGACTTTACAAGCCTGGGTCAACTTGCAGACAGGGAGTGTAAAGGCTCCAGTATACTCGCCGCTCTCGACCTGTCGCGCGTCAACGTGACATCACGGGAGCGCCGTAACTATCTGTTTTTATAACTTAATGCTGCTTTGAGCATTATGTCACGCTAATTTTTCAGCCACGTAATTTCACTCGTCTTTGACCACAACAACAGCAGACAGCACTTACGTAAAACAACGGTTTATTAGCAAACAGTAAGATAACACTTAACAATACCTGTAGAGGCGCACTTGCTCGGAAAGCTTGCCCTCGAACTCGCTCATCTTCCTGTTTCCGGTTTGGCGCGCTCAGCTGAAAAAAAAAGAGTGGTGCGTGACCAGCCCGAAATCCTGGCGCTGCAGCGAGATCTACATCATTTTGACGTCACGTTGTCGCGTGACAGGTCGAGAGCGGCGAGTATACACGGGCCTTAATGCTGCCATCTCATGGACACTGTCAGCTCGTGTGTAAGTCTTTAGCTTCAGAAAGAAACTGTTAGTCAAATTGTGAGATGTTTATTAAAAAGGATGTCGTGAAAACTTGATATACAGGATTATGGATTAGGACTGTACAGGATACAGACAGCATTTTTTTTGTCACTAATAACATTAACAATGGCTCAGTCCCGGTAAGTCCTGACAGTGTGACAGTGAGCCAGCGTGTGTGGGAGCCACAGTAATGTTGGGCATATTAATGAACAATGGACAGTGTACACCCCCCATTCTGATTTATTATTTCATTCATACACAGATATATGGTCATGTGCAGTAGCAACGATAATATTTTAGTAGGTAAATTTGTGGTTATAATGAGTAATGCTCGTGTGTGTGTGACTCAGGTGGGCCTGTAGTAGTGTAGCCATGTTGTGCTGATGTGCCTGTGTTTCTGCATTTCCAGGGCAAGAAACCTGTTTCAACTCATGCACGCCTGGAAGCTCCTTTGTGTGTCCAGGTGTGCAACACATTATACTAGGACCCTGAAACTGAAGCAGCTAAATGAAAGGCAGCCCTCATTAATGTTATTATTGTTGTATTTCTTTTGCTGAGATTGATTCTTTATTTAAAAAAGAATAAATGTTTAAAATGTGTTAAGTTTGTAGTTTGTCCGTAACACACAGGAAGTTGTCTTGTGTTGTTCCAGGCCTTTCTTTTCTATATCAAAACGACCCTAGGTTTTAGTTCCGAGCACAGATGACCAAAAGCCATTTTCCATATTTAAAAAACCATTGAGATTATTAAAGGATGTTGATTTGAAGAATTGTAATTGAGCACAGGACATTTCTGTAGGATGGCAAAGGCCTCTCCAGTCTGGATTGACTCCCATACTAATGCTTAAAGGCTTAAAGTAACAGCACTGACTGGTTTATACATTTTGTGATCATAATCCTCTGAAATAGGCAAATTTAGCCCAGGGTTAAGTCTTAAGCAACAGCTGAAGCAAACCAGCCTGCTTGGCATTTTAAATAGCCAACTCACCACCATGACCCCCTTAACCTTTAGATACCACCCTGAGGAGTTCTACTAGGAATCGCTCTCTGCTGCATGTACTGTAGAAAGACAGACAAAATCGTTTTGTGTGCTAAAAGCCGGTTGTGTGTCTTGTTTGCCGTTGCATCCATTAAGGATATAGGCTATTTAGACTAAAATAGTCAGCAAACTCATTCCTAACTGTAATTGCACTCAGAGCAAATAACTCAGCCAAGGCCCGAAATTCCCCTTTAGCCTCAGGAAATTGTTGTACCCAGCCAGCTAAATATGCCTGAGTTTTTTCATCAAGATCCTGAGAAATCAACGAAAATGGAAAACAAAACATCTATCTCGCAATGTTAAAGAAAGTGAGTTCAAAAATCCTGGATCCGTCCCTTCATCCAGATCCTCACCAAAAGCTATTGGGGTCTATTCTGAGTTGAGACCCATTCCTCCATCACAGTTTCATCCAAATCTGTTCAATAGTTTTTGTGTAGTCCTTCTGACTAACCAACCAACAAACCAGTCAGGAGGTAAACATTTTTTTCCACTCTTACAGCTGAACTGATCAATATTTGTTTATCCAAATGCAGCACACAACTACGTGCAATGTGAGAGGAGATTGGCAGAATTATCTCTCAACTGCACTTCCGTTCAGCTCTACGGAGCACTTTAGTGTCTTTCAGCTCATTAAGTTAGCACTTTTATGACTTTAATGTTTTTGGATATCTCCCAATGCTCTCATCAATCTTGTTTTTATCCATAGCAGGCAGATGTTATGAGTGAAGAGGCTGTAAAAGAAGCAAACAGCAGACAAATATTTCCCTGAGGGGTTGGTGGAGAACAAGAGCTGGAATGCAGAGTGAATATTTGACACACATTGGGTGGCGAAAGCGGATGTAAAATGAATGCTAATGACGGTATGTGTCTGCTGGATGTGTAATTCATAATAACTATTTCAGAAGTGATTATGGTTTTGGTTTTGTTGTCCTGCTGCCACCAAGTGGCTAAAAATAATTAACACCACTTTAAAAACAAATTGACCAAATCACTTTTCTGATCTAGATTGGCTACTAGATAATAGCCTTGACCTTTTTCACAGCAGGCATCTTGACTAGTTATAACTGAAAAGTGTAACAAGTCAACAAGGATGATTCAGTTCCATGCAGCAAGTACTTTGTTACACCTGTTCTTCTTCTGCTGCCACATGTAGAAACAAGTGTCTCTTTCAAACTAGCAGAATTTCACAATTTTAAATCACGGAATATTACCACACATGTAATTTTAGTGCCAAGGCTCCATGGTCAAACAGTTGTGCTGTTGTTGCGGACTCGCTACATTGGTTTTCTTGGCCTGAAAATATCCTTGCGCCCTTTTCCGGCACTGTACAATATTCGCTGCGCCCGTACTGCGGTCTTTACGGCCGACCGTTGTGGCCAGACCGGAGCACGTGACAGCAGCCCAGCGAAAGAGAGAGAGAGAGACACCGGCGACCACCGGCGCTGTCTCCATCCCAGCAGAGCCCCGCCGATGAAACACCGGTCACCTTCAGAGCAGCATCACGGGAAAAGGTCCCGTGTTCCCGGCGCGGCTGCCTCCAGCTCACAGCAAGACGGAATGGAGGACAAAACACCTTCCATTCCGCGGGAACTCACCCAAAACCCCCTGAAGAAGATCTGGATGCCGTGTAAAAATGGCCTTCCCGAAAAACACATTTCTCAAAGAAAGGGTGCGTATTACAACGTGGCGGCAGTTGTTAGCGTTCGTGCGTACAGCTGTGTCACCTGTGGTTTAATGAGTAACAAACAACGAATTTACCTGTTTACGGTTTGTTGTTCGCATTTGTGAGTACGCAGACGGACCCACTGTGGTACATAAAATAATTCATGCTAATCCGTCCCCCGAGCGTTACATGTAGAACTCAATGTGTATGATGTGCTAGCTAACGTTGCTATGATTCTAATGAGCGCCAAGAGCACAGCTCGTGGTTCTGACGTCTCGCTGCTGCTGCTGCTGCTGCCTTCATCTGGTTCGCACCGTTATATAAGGATTCAGTGGATGTTCGAGCAGATGAAGGCTGCTCGCATCGAGGGGAAAAGACTGGCACTACTAGGGATGTGTATCTCATTGTTACTGTGTGCCAAGTCAAGCACCTGCTGTTAGTAAACAGGAATTGTATCCCTGCAGTCA
Source organism: Spondyliosoma cantharus (assembly GCA_900302685.1). Lineage (NCBI taxonomy): Eukaryota > Metazoa > Chordata > Actinopteri > Spariformes > Sparidae > Spondyliosoma > Spondyliosoma cantharus. The sequence goes on along the minus strand of OMLP01028957.1, from coordinate 33,917 downwards.
TGTGAGTGATTCGCCCTGTGGATGTGCTGCTGCATTTCTGTCTACGCTCACATTGGTCTTCTCTGCGTGGTCAGGGTCAGGGTGAGGCTGAGGGTAGGTTAGTGTAGGGTTAGAGGCCTGATTGAGATAGGATGTTTGAGCCTATAGACTCTAAAATGCTAATGAAATCATGAGCTTGTATTGGGTAAATTGGTGTCTTTTTTTTTTTAAAGTTAGTTGGCATAAGTAGTAACACGCCAAGGAAATAAAGAAATCTTGACATTAGGGAGTTAGTTGAAGAAAGTAAGGTAATGCTCATTATCTCCAAACATGCATGCACCTTAGCCTGTGTGGGCAGATTGTGTCCTTTTCCCTGCTTATTATTATTGGGCAATTAAAAACGTTGACATTATCTTGCAAGAAGGTACATGGTGAAGTAACGCGCTCTCTGACCTAGTCATCTGTGCGCACACTGAGTGTGGAAATTTGTGTAGCTGTCCCCTCTTCCCAGATGTGTCCAGTAGTTTAATTGCAGTGTTTCACAATGTCTGGGACGTGTCTGCTCTTCACTGACCATATCGTCAGGGTGGTGTGATAACGTTGGGTTATGCGTGCCAATAAGGACAATCTGAAGTTAATATCAAATCTTTATCTTATTATGTAATATGCAAGATAGCGTATGGGCAGGTTTGTACTGCAATGGCTGTGAAACTTGCTGAACAAAACCTTGAGAAGCACTAATATGCTTTGACCAAGGTGTGTTGCAGATCAGTTTTACATCGTCCATGTTTATTATGTGTGATCAGCACATGACAGAAGCTGCCTTGGCTCTCTCCTTTTTTCATTCCAGTATGCATGACCAACTGTCCCACCCTGATTGTGACAGTGGGCCTTCCTGCCAGAGGGAAGACCTATATCTCCAAGAAGCTGACACGCTATCTTAACTGGATCGGAGTGCCCACCAGAGGTACATCTATTCAGGATTGTCATCTCAATGATTATATACTTCAGTGAAATAAGGCACAGTTGTAGAAACGTCAAATCTAAAGGATAAAGGGAGTTGATTCAGTACGTGCATCACGAGAGAAAGATGAACTCAAGTGTCCTTGCTTCTCTCTGTCCTGTAGAGTTCAATGTTGGGCAGTACAGGAGAGAGTGTGTGAAGATCTACAAGTCCTTTGAGTTCTTCCGTCCTGACAATGAGGAGGGGTTAAAGATCAGACGGTAAGAGTGGCAACTGGCATCTAGCAGCTTTAACAATTTACTTATCTACCAACCATGTGACATTTATATTTGTATGATCTCTACAGACAATGTGCTTCAGCCGCGCTGAACGATGTGCGACAGTATCTCACAGAAGAAGGCGGCCAAGTTGCGGTGGGTCAAATGTTAGATTGTGTGTTAAGGGAGATGTTTGGGGGTAGTCAAATAAAGCTAATCCTTTACTGTCCTGTATGTGTTGAGCAGGTGTTTGATGCAACAAACACCACCAGAGAAAGGAGGGAAACCATCATCCAGTTTGCAGAGCAGAATGGCTTTAAGGTAAATTGTCCGGTCACAATTGTGGCAGGTTACACAGTGTGTTGGCCTTCACATTAAACTGGATTTTTTTCCTCCTCCTCCTCTTCCCTCAGGTATTCTTTGTCGAGTCTGTGTGTGAAGACCCAGATGTCATTCAGGAAAACATAGTGGTGAGAGTCTCGAGTTTATCTGTTCATTTTATCTCAAGAGAAAATGAACTTGTACTCACTCCTCTGCTGTTTCTCTGTTCAGCAAGTGAAGCTGGGTAGCCCTGACTACACCAACTGTAACACTGAAGAAGCAGTGGAAGATTTCATGAAGAGGATCAAGTGTTATGAAAACTCCTACGAGACGCTGGATGAAGTCCTGGACAGGTGAGGAGAAGGCTGCTGTGAAAAGAGGCGCAGCTGTGAAATCAAATAGTAGGCTGTAGCTAGATTATTAAATGAGCAGTTTTAAGAACCTATTTTGAACTTTAGTTTGGTGGCTTTCCCTTATGTCAGCAGATATATTCCTACGGTTGTTGTTACATCAATTATGCAGTATAGCTGCCTGTATCAGTGCCCATACTGCTACGCCTCCTTGGTTTAAAATAAAGTCTCAAATAAACATTGGCTTGCTTTTTGCCTAATATGAAAATACAGCAGCACACATACTTTAGCATAGTTTTCACTCATTCTGAGATTTCTAGCTTCTTAATATGCTTATGCAATTATTAATTGATATTCTTAAAGTACTACGTATGCATTGTTACTCAAATCTATAACCTGGTTCTGGACCAGTCACGTCATACAATGTTGCACCAAACACTTAATATCACTGCTCTCCCCTCAGAGATCTCTCCTACATCAAAATCATGGACGTGGGTCAGCGGTATTTGGTCAACAGGGTTTTGGACCACATCCAGAGCCGGATCGTCTACTACCTCATGAACATCCACATCACGCCACGCTCCATCTACTTGTGCCGCCACGGCGAGAGCGAGCTCAATGTCAAGGGTCGAATCGGAGGAGACTCAGGCCTCACACCCAGAGGCAAAGATGTATATAAAACTTTTTTTTTTTTAAAGAAAGGCTGTGTGTCTGCAGAGCTGTTTGTTTTTAACCTGACTGGATGAGTTATTCAAAAACTAAAAAAAAAAATGTTCTTCTCCCTGCAGTTTGGGAAGAAGCTGAGCCAGTTCATCCAGTCACAGGGCATCAGCGACCTGAAGGTGTGGACCAGTCAGATGAAGAGAACCATCCAGACAGCCGAGGCCCTCAGTGTGCCCTACGAGCAGTGGAAGGTCCTGAACGAGATTGATGCAGTGAGTGCCACGTTCTTCAATCGTAAGCACAGCTGTTGGCTTGCACGTGTGCAGCGTTGATGTTGATGGGGTTTGATCTGTGCGCGGTGTCATTTTAGGGCGTCTGTGAGGAAATGATGTACGAGGAGATCCAGGACCACTATCCTCTGGAGTTTGCTCTGAGGGACCAGGACAAATACCGCTATCGCTACCCGAAAGGAGAGGTCAGTCTCTGAAATGTCACGTTCAGTCTTGTCTAATCATGCAATGTAGTTATGTAACTGTGGTGTTTTTTCATGTAAATGCCGAGATAGCATGCTTAGGGGACAGTGTGTCTTTGTTTAAATTTTGAAATTTGAGACTGTCCTCCTTTGAATATAATGACACACACATAACGACAAACACATTTACACAGATTCCAGATGGCTACTGGCCACTTGCTCTCTGCTAATGAGCCACAGCTTGGCCGAGCCGCTTCTCAGACAGATTTGGCTTAACACCAGATGACAGTGAACAAAGACTTCACATTAGTGTGTGTGTGTGCATGTGCGCGCGCGCCAAAACTGTTTGGTCGGGTTGTGTACTGGGGGTCTGAATGCCCGCTGGTCTGTTCTCACCTTAAGTTCATCCCATTACCTCTCCATTAGTCTGACACAGGAGGATGGATGTGGGCATTAGTTGTCTGCCTAGGCGGACAGTGCTGATACAGGACTTTAGGGAATCTTGTTAAAGCTAGTGTTGATCCTGACAGCTTGTATTCATTTCTCTACTTGCTAAAATGTCAATCTGTTTATTTGAGAGTGATTATTCAGCAGAATGTTTGAAGAGAACAGGTTGTATTGAATTTACAGATTCACAGGTCTTTCTCAGTTTTGTTTCTAGAAGTGTAGCTCTCTGCTTTCCACCTGTCTGATTGCCTCTTTTTGTCTCTCCTCTGATTCAGTCCTATGAGGACCTGGTGCAGCGGTTGGAGCCAGTCATCATGGAGCTGGAGCGTCAGGAGAACGTTCTGGTCATCTGTCACCAGGCTGTAATGCGCTGCCTGTTGGCCTATTTCCTGGACAAGACTGCAGGTCAGTCCTTCAGCTGAACCTCAAGGAGCAAGCCCAAAAAATGAACTTTATCACATGTACCGAAATCAAATTCTGTTTCATTGACTTCTTCAGAGGTTGTTATCAGGCAATTTAGTGACTTGCATTGCCTAAGTAAAAGTATATAACATATGTTTTTATGCCTGGTTGTGAATAAGGCACTGGATAAAATGTTTTGGTACACTAACAAATTTAGTGCAAAGCTTTGACATACTTTCAGAGTACCCAGATGGAGAAGATTTTACTCTTGGCTGACTGACTGAATTCCATGTTGTAGACCAGGTCACTGTAGCAATTGTGTCAGATTAAAAATAATTCAATGGCTCTGATATTTCTCAATACTACAAAGGTATAAATTATAGCTCAAGCTTTAGCAATGGGTATGCTGCTACTGCTTATCTAATTACATTGATAGATACTCGTATCAGATATCTTGCTTAACAACAACAAAAAATGCAAATTAATTAATTAATGTTATCATTGAAAATACAATGAATTCAAAGCAGGATCAGAATTGATTTGTTTGTTAAATAAAGCCAAATATTGTTTCTAGAGCAGCAGTATTTACAGCAGCAAAGGCACCATGTAAGTAATCTCTTAATAAAATAAAATATAAAATTAATAATTTTCCTTGAGTTAAAAAACAGTGTCAACAACAAGTGTCACTGTCCTCTCTCTATTGTACTGCTAATGTGATTTGGCTTGATTTTACAATTTGCTGTTAGCTAAACATAAATCGTACGAGTGGTTAATGGGAGACTGTCAACAGTTTCGATGAAAGTGCAGACTGTAAAAAAAAAATTATTAAAAAACAAAATAATTTAGAACTAGTTCCAGTTGAGACCAGGGTTGTTCAACTGGAACCACTCAAGACGGAGCTTCACATGTCACGTTACCAGATGCAGATGAAACTACAAATTGGGCTGTTGTTCTTGTTACGAAAAATTACACCTGAATATCCTTGTTTCTTGTTTGGGTAGTTTCATGAACCGTTGGGTTTTGTGTGTTTGTCATCCCGCAGAAGAGCTGCCATACCTGAAGTGCCCGCTGCACACTGTGCTGAAGCTAACGCCAGTGGCCTATGGTAGGATTTCTCTCCTGTCTGCAATTAATACACATAACAAATCTATTTCTAATGAGTAATGATAATTTTTACAAAAAAAAACGTAATCTGCCACCTTGAACTAATGAAACCAAACTTCTTTGTGCGTTCTCAGGCTGTAAGGTGGAGTCCATCTGCTTAAATGTGGATGCAGTCAACACACACCGAGAAAGACCAGAGGTGGGTATAACATCATACCACACACACAGTATAACTGCAGTGTAGGTTCACAAACAACCGGTGCTCAGGTGCTGAATGTCACATTATCAAATACATTACACATTTGTTTTTCAGCAGTTAATTCTGACGGCCATGTTTTAGCACTGGTATGAAATATTAATGAACTCAGAGCAGGTTTTGGTTGGGTTATGTGTGGATTATATATTATCAGAACACAACAGAAACATTGACTAATGCTCCTATTGCTATTCACCCTCACACCGTTTAGACAAACATTCCTCTGAGTGGATGATGTAACCGTTTCATACCGGGTTTGACGCTGAAAAGCACTGACCAGAATAGTCACACAGTCATAGTTGTAGAGCCAGCAATGGTTCTCATTGAAATACACCCGTCACAATGCAAATGTATTATGACAAAAAATATAATGTGTATGGGTAATGTGATATTATGTAATTCTTAAAAAAAAATCAGTTCAATCAGGATAATTAATTCACACTCACTCAGGTGAAGGTTGGGCTCTTACATTACCCCTCATTACCTGTAAATCCCTTTTGTGGGATATTAAATTATTTATGTTTTTGTAGCTGACAGACTTCTGTCTGATTTTTCTAAGAAAAGGCATTAGTGAGCATTAGAAAAGCTTGCATGTAGTAGTTTAATTCAACTTTGACGACCACACAAAAGAAGGCTGATAACAAAGATTTAACAAAAACCTCAACTGTGTGACAAACACGCCTCTTAATTTAAAGGATAGGTCCACCCAAAAATGACAATTCAGTCATTGTACTCAACCTGAACTTTTGTAGTCCACAAAACATTTCGAGCTTCATGGTAAAATGACATTGCAGCATTCTCCTAAACAACTGAAGTAAAACAATGGAAATATGATGAAGACATGAAATGGTTCCATGCAGCCATACAGCGTAATCCAAGTCTCCAGAAGCCCCAAGATCCCAAATTGACTTGAAATGACAATATTCACCCTCTCAAAGCACGGTCGAGCTCATGCACCTACTTCAGGTGGGTTCAGGAGAATGCTGTAACGGTGTTCAGCTGGGAAGTTCCAGAAATGTTTTGCATCTGTGTGGCTGTGGGTTGATAATGACTGAAATTATCCTTTAATCAGTGTGTGCAGTGGATTTCATATCTCCCCTGTGTTTTGATCCCTCCCCCTCTTTGTTTTTTGTTTTATCAAACAGAACGTAGAAGTGTCGCGGATGTCAAAGGAGGCTTTGCTAACAGTGCCAGCTCACCAATGAGGCAGTACCCCTCTGCCCACCCCCACCCCCCTTTACCCTCCTTTACGCACACTCTACCCTTCAGACGCACAATGTACCTGCCAAAACTCCTCAACCTCTAGTCTTTTCTTCTCCACCTTCCTTCGATTGAATCTCTCTTCACCGTTCTTGTCTTTCTTTTTCCTCCACTTATACTTTAAGACGTGATGATGGTGGTGGTGGTAATTGACTGGAATCCAGTTTCTAATTGTGATTATTAATCCTAGGACATGGATCCTGTGTCGTGCACATTCTCCCATTTTTGGAGAATCAATGAAAAGCGGATGAAGGTTTTTTTTCTTTTTGAACTGATGCTGTAATCCCAACTGTGAAACAATGAAACTCCAGCACCTTGTTTGTTGAAGCAGTGATTACGTGTAGTTTATTTTCTCCTTTATTTTGTCTGTTGAACTGATTTCTAAACAACTCAAACCAGTGTCTCATTTAGTTTATATTTCTGTTAGTAGAAGTCAGGACACTCTAAGCTTAATCTTAGCAGCACTGCACAACAAAAAGGTTGTGCTTTTTTATATTTTGCACATAAAAATCAACTGTTTATCTCCTCAGTCAATGTCCTTTATTAGAGCTTGTCTCTAGTTTTAAGGATGTCTAACACTGTCTAATGAAGATTACAGACATACTTTGTTTTGCTCATTTGTGTTCAACAATGTGAAGGTTCTTAAAGTCTATTCAGTGATCCGAATAAAGGCAATATTTCTGTGTTTTTAAATAAACTCCACTCAACCATGTCATGCATCCTCACCACGCTCTTCTCGTGCTTCATTTTAGAAAGTTTGACATGAAAGCTGTTTTCTCAGTCAGAGTTTTTGGCTTATGTTTTACAGTGAAAGTGAGACTTAGGATAAAGCTGGATGCTTCTTGCTTGTGCTAGCTTGTCATCAAAAGAGGTCGACTACTTCCTTTCTATTCCTATCTACACATCAGACGTTCAGTGCAGTGCCCTTCCTGCTTTCTCTGCTGTGCAAACAAGACTCATTCATTCATATGCAAAGGCTCCACTGGGGTGCATAAGAAAGTGCTGCCATTCATCAGCTTGAACAAAACACTCTGTGTCTCAGATTTCTTTCTGCTTAGATTTAGAGTGAAAACAGAATGCAGAGAAGAGTTTGGGACTTTGTTAGAAGGGTTACTTGTACATGATGGCGTCATGAAAATAAACACATCATGAGAACAAGAGGTAATGCTGCAGTGACTAATTTTATGTTGATGTCAGCTATGAAAGTGTTTCGGTAATCTCACACTTAACGAAGCATCTGGCACAGTTTGAAAGAGGTCAAATCAGCTGCGCGTCATTAAAACAATCTGAACTTTTCTCAGATGGCAAACAGTCGTGAAATCCGTAACAGACAATGTGACTAGAGACTACAGTGCATCAACAAAAAGAAGAGGTTATAACAAAGTGCAAACACAGATACACAACATGACATGACATACTTGTGATCACGACTGCAGAGCTTATTGTAAATGTATAAGTGTTTATTCCAAAGGCATCTGACACTGATGCGTTCTTCTTTCCAGAACGTGAACATCCACCGTACACCTGAAGACGCCCTGCAGACCGTCCCTCCTCACCTCTGACCGCCTGCTGTAACCCTGCGAGGCTGCGGTCTCTCGCTCCCTTGTGACGGACTCCTGTGGTTGTTTCACTTTCTCCAGCCTGCTCACAGTGGTGACCCTCTGGGTGATGTGCCTCCTCTTTCAACACCTCTGCCATACACACACACACACACACACACACACACACCTCTCTCTGTAACACTTCGGTCTGTGTTTTTGAAGGGATTTGAGGGAGCTCAACCTGAACACATCATGCGTTCAGGCGTCAGTGTTCATGTCCGAAAGCTACATGGTATATATACGTATATATTTTTAAGTATTAACCGTGTTGTTTCATCCAATGATCATGTGACTTTCTGCTACATACTTGACATGTGTCTGTATCGTGCAATCATTGTTCAATGTGAAGGTGAAATCAGTTGTAATGTGCAATTTGAAGGGTACACACCTACCTGGAAAACAACAGTAAATATTTTGACTGTGAGGTGATTCAATGAATTGATGGGCAGGGAGATAATCATTAGGTTTTTTTATGGTGAGCAGCACACAGTCACTTTGACTTTACACTGATGCATTTCCTCAGCTGATGATTCTACACACTTCAATGAAATCAAAACATGCTTTTGTGAAGAACACATCTGAGCACACAGGTACTGGAAATGTAAAAATGAAGTATTGACTTCAAACTGCACGTCCTAACTCTGCATTAATAAAGATGTGTTATTTTTGTTATGAAACCTCATTTTGGTTTTTCATTATGTATGAGCGCTGCACTGGGGATTTTTTTCACTTACCTTTGATATGCAACACTTAAAACACTCACCTAATCAATACATTTGTCAGTCTGTAAATTTGAGAAAATAGTAAAAAAATGGCCATCAACAAGTGTCTAAAAGTCAGTTATTCACTCAAGAAACCAGCAAATATTCACGTTGGAGACACTAGAGCCAGTGATGTTTTGGAACTCTCACTAAAAGAAAAACATTATAAAAAGAATCGAATATCAGAATGGATGCCCGTTAATTTTCTGTTGATTAAAGCTTATCCTTTAATCAACAGAAAATTAATGGGCATCCACAAACCACAAAATCGAAATGCAGTCATTCAATCAAAACATTTCTGGAGCTTTGCAGCAAAACAGGGTTGTAGCATTCTATTAAAAAACAAGTAGATGGGGATTTGTTTTAAAACAGAAAGAAACATAAAATGACTCCATACAGCTCGTCCAGCATAAACCAAGTCTCCAGAAACCTTGATATCCTAAACTGATTTGACAAGATGTTATTTAGACCCCTTTTAAGATGAAATTTACACTGTAGCTGTTAAGCTAAAAACATTAGCGTGCGTCCCATCTTAAGTGGGTGCACTGACTTGACCACACAACAAAGGTGTAAGTGACATCTTTTCAAATCAGTTAAAAGTTTGCAGCGCTTCAGGAGATTCGGGTTACGCTGGATGGAGCCATTTTCATGCCCCAGTCAGAAGGCTCCGCCAGCTGATTGAAGGTGGATGGAGACCACGGAGGCCAGATCTGTCTGCCACTCAAAATGAGAGAAGGGTGAAGCACAAGAAGGTGGAGGCAGCATGACCTCAATCAAATAGGTGCACTGGGATAGCCAGTTGAGAATATTATACGATCATGAGCAGGGAGTGTCCAACAGATAACTTTTTCTGCTATCTGTCTAACTCGCTGTAATTACGATTAAAAAGAGAGGCCATAAAGCTCCTCCTTTGAATTTCCACAGTGGGTCAAATAAAAACCCTTGTTCGATTGTTATTACGTCAGTGCGCTTGAGCAAGACAACAGCAGCGGTGCAAGTCTTGTGTAGAAGGTGTGTAACTAAGGCATTTCATCTTATTTTTCACTGTTCAACAAAAATGGTTCACACATCGTCTGACGCATGAAGGCATTACTTCCTCTTCCTCGCAGCTGAAATAACACAGTAATGTGTGGCCAAAGTGCTGACTTAAAACAACTTCCTCAGCGGCAGAGCAAATCCATTTATAGACAGAAGCAGCGCAACATGCTCACTGTGAATGACACACATCAGCAGGAACAGCAAAGGTATAAACAACAGAGTTTTATTATCTTCTCTCATTATTTTCATACATGGGCTTTGGTGGTTCGTTTACAGACAGCGATTGCTCCATGTCTGCAATTAAACGACCGCTTTCCATAAACAGACACATTTTGGAGACAAATTTGAAACGACAGTGACAGAACATACAGACTCACTTACACAAAATACAAAAACCTGGCCGTTTGATTTGCAGCAACACGTTCTCACTGCCCCTGTATTCATGGATATCAACTTGATTAATACTTTAAGGACCCGCCTTTGTTTGGGGATTTGTTCTCAGTGGCTGAAAATGAAACTGGTAAATATTTCATTATATACAGTCAGTGATATTCATGAGTACAGGGAAATACTGGAGATGGGCGCAAAGGGTGTCATCGCCAGATTGGTCATGTTCCTCTTGTCTCCTTGCTGATTGGCTGTTAACTCCTTTCTCCACTCTTGTGCTGATTGGCCCTTGCAGCGTTTCCCCAGCTTGTGTGGGACCGTGGACAACACTGTTCTCAGAACTGTGGACAGGACAAGTCAAATTATATTCCATTTTTCAGTTTTTTTACTAGTACAGAAAGGTATAAGATGTCAATATTCATTTTCAGGCAAGAAATACAGAGAAAATGTTTCTTACATTCTTGAGGAATTCCTCGGCGACAATACGGGCCCTGGCATTAACAGACAGTTTCATCTCGCTGATCTCCTTGTCGATCTCCTCCATGAAGTGGATGACGAAGTCCACCAGCTTGTGTTTGTACATCTGCTCCGTGTGGAAGTTGGTGATCAAGAAGCTAATATCATATCCCTGAAATCACAGTGTGGAAACAGGAGACAGGAGAATGAGGAAATGAGAACGTGAGTCTGATACCAGCAAAAAAAAAAAAATTAGACATAAATATCACTTACATTTACTTAATTAGAGCTTCAACAATTGATCATTTAGTTCTCAACTATGAATAGAAAATTGCCAACTATTTTGATAACTGATTAATCTGCAAAAAATTCTTTGATGCAAGCTTCAGTATTCATTCTTCACCTTCAGTACTATTTTCTGGTGTCTTCACTCCTCTATGACAGTAAACTGACTGTCTCTGACTTGTGGAAGACATCTTAAGCCTTAGAAAACACTAGTTGACACCTTTTCACCACTTATGGATGAAACAACCAATCAATTAATCAAGAAAAGAATCAACACAAAGAAATGTTGTTGCAGTTGCAGCTTAAGTATTCATGGAAATATACTGTACATATTGTAAATCTAAGCATGAAGCACGTTTACATTTACCATATTAAAAAAGTTCACACTGTTCCTCATTTTCCATTGTGATTCTTCTCGTCGCACAGTTGCTGTATGCTGATTCCTCTTTTCTCACTCACTTTGAATTCTACTATATAGAACCCAGATGACCCGTCCACCACTCTTACCTCTACTGGTTTCCTCCTCAGAATGAAGAAGTTCTCTGCTCTCATCATCATGAAGCGCATGAACTTGTGGCAAAGGATCTTCTCAATCTCATCAGCCTGCAGACAAACAGCGTTTTAAATGCACCGATTTAATGCATTTCGACGTAAGAATATTAGGGAATGTGAATAGCTCATAACCAAAAACAGTCTTAATTTAGTTGTGTTTGAGTCACCTGTTTGACAGCGATGCTGACTCTGACAGAGTTGATGGATCCCTCAATGAGAACCTTCTCCTTGTCATTACGGCTGATCACCACAGGCTGGAGTAGCAGCTCCTTGCTGCTCCTGTAACCGCAGCACAATGCACAAATTTTAGAAAAGGCCTGCGCGGTTTTAAACTACTATGTTTATTAGACACTCAAAGTCATTGTGCTTGGGACGCTGCACAGCTCTGCATTCAACCTTTGAAGTTAAAGTGACTTCCTGAAAAACTCTCAATCTACACATAACATTGGGAAGACACCTGCAATAGGCTGCAGCGGGTCCCTGCAGGCTAATCTTACAGCCTTGCTTGTGCTTGTGTAATTTATTTTCCCCTCCTACATTTTCTTGTGCAAGTTTGCACAAGTCCACACTTGTGTGACAGCTGGATGATCTGCAGAGGGCTCTAGGGCTGGAGAAACAGGAGGCAGCAGAGCGAGGGGATTAAAAAGTGAGGCTGCTGATTCCACATGCGTGCAGTTAAACATACCTGACCTCCACCTCTGGCTTGTTGTGACGCTCCACCACCTGAGAGGAGAAGTTCTCCAGACAGAGGGCCGCCTGCAGGGTGGCCCTCACAGCGTTTAAGTAGGGGCGCAGAGTCGCTGTCTAGGGGAGAGATCGAATGAGATCAATGTCAGGGTCAGAGGATCTTGTTGGACGATGCATTTGTCGTTTGGATCAGGAGACATGGTCAAACTGAACCCTTCCACTATAGTGAGGGAGGGTGACTCAACCAGTCTCTGAGGTCATGTTTGATCAGGAACTAAAGTGAGCTGTATGCAGTGATGCAGTGGCTACTGTTCAGATACAACCCACTTACAGTTTACCACCACTACTAACCGTCATTTTAAAAAGAAAAACCTGGAGACAATCACAATCTACCTGGTACAAGTTATCAATGCATTAAAGGATGCTTTCAGGTGACCGAGATTGCAGCTCATGATCATCCAAATTATTTTACATTTATCTACTACATCACTTATCTACTCAACCCGAAATATAAAACAGCTGTTCCACCGTCTTCAGACAGAGAGCTAGTAACGAGAGGGAAAAGGGGCCGAGAGGAAAAGACAGCTCAGCTCAGTCACTTTAGTTTTTGCAGACCGTATCAAGGATGATGCCCGTCCTCTCATTTCACTGCAGCCGACCTGAAACAACGTCTACGAGGTATACAGAGCTAGCTAGCTAATCTCGCCTCGAGTGTAGCCATAGTTAGCGGCGGTAAACGGCTAAATAATAAAATATAAAGATACATTTAGTGAGAAGACACTCACCATTTTTGCGCTGTAGAAGACGGAAGTTCCTCAGCCACGCCTGGGACTGCTCTTCCGTAAATCCTGCATAGTCGGGTACAGATAGGGTGCGCCAGTTTTCCCTTCGCTTGAAGAGGCGGGTGTCTCCGCACAACAGAAATGCTGCTGCTTGCGCGTACTACACCGCCCGGGCTGAGTACGTGTACTATGAATCGAGCGTACCCTTCGATGCGTCCACTCCTCTGTGTGAACAGGAGACATTTCGGTCCGTGGCTGCTGTTCCAGGTGTTATTTTGATCTTTTTTAAAGTCGTTTTGAATAAAAGCTGTTGAATTACAGCGTTATGACCTGTAATATGGTCCAATTGAATAGCTGAGTTACGGTTCTAGCGGTAACCGAGTTTTTACACACCCAGACACAATATGGTTTGTTCCGATGATACCATTCTAGCAGTAGGTTAATATATGCACAACTCCTCAGGGTTAGTTTGGATACATAGTGAGATTTAGAAATGTACCCTCGGCCTTTTTGTTTAAGTTGTGTCGTTTGATTTTTGTCTTAAAATTCGTTATTTTTCGAAAAGGGGTCATAATTCCACGTGAATCTATTTCACCCCCCACCCCCTGTAATCGCGTTGGTTTTTTCCATCATGGCTTCCATTCACTGACGGTAAATATCGCTGCTCTTAAACGTTCAAAAATATATCTCTGCTTCAAAGTCTCTGCCATCCAGCTCTATTAATCTTAGAGGTTCTAATTGTGAAACACACGTGTGTAATAATGTGAAATCATAGCGAACATTATTATTGTTCAGGAGTAATTTGTGCCGCTCGGGCCCAGCGAGCTCGCGTCCTCCGAAGCAGACCTGCGTGTAACTTACGTGTATTTGGGTGCGTGCGTGCGTGCGTGCTCTCGTATGTGCGTGTGGCTAACGCGTGTAAATATAGAGACACACAGACACACAAACAAACAAACAAGACAAAAACAACAACTGGACACTGTGTGCGAGTCTCATCTCCTTTTATCATCCACGCTGTCCATCTCCATGCATCAGGTCATTCAGACTCTGCCAGGTCTCTGCCTCACAGCATCATGAGTGAGTTAAAGGACTGTCCCCCTCTGAAATACTACGACTTCAAGCCGGTCGAGCATGTGAAGGTGTGTCCCCGCTACACTGCTGTGCTCGGCCGCTCAGAGGACGATGGCATCGGCATTGAGGAGCTGGACACCCTGCAGCTGGAGCTGGAGACGCTCCTCTCGTCGGCCAGCCGCCGCCTCCGAGCCCTGGAGGAGCAGAGACAGGTGGGAGGGAGCTGGGAAGCTGCAACTGTCTGCATCTCATCCCTTGTTGGTTACTATTTGTAACTCCCCGTGTGTGTGCTGCCTTTCAGATCCTCACAGACTGGCAGGACAAGAAGGGGGATAAGCGCTTCCTGAAGCTGGGGAAAGACCCAGATCCTGCTGCCTCTTCTCGCCACAAACCAAAGAAGCAGAAGTTGGACGGCAAAGGCAGTCACGGGCAGGGTCCAGGTCCTGGCAGGCCCAAATCCAAAAATCTGCCGCCTAAAGTCCAAGAGTATGAATTTACAGACGATCCACAAGACATTCCCCGCACTCCTAAAAATGATGCACCCAACAGGTCAGCAACACCGGCTCTGTGCAACATCTCACCTCTCTGTTAAATAAGGCTCTATTCAACTTATTTGTGCGTGGACTGAGTTTTGTTCTGGCAAGGTATCTTTGTTTTTAAAATGTTTTTAAAAATGTTATTTCAGATTTTGGGCATCAGTCGAGCCGTATTGTGCTGACATCACAAATGAAGAGATCCGGTTGCTAGAAGAGCTTCTAAAACCCCCGGAGGATGAAGCAGAGTATTTCAAAGTATGCCATGAAAATACCTAAGTTCAATCAAAGAATGGACAAAGTTCCGGTTCTTTTAATTGTGTTAAGTGAAATGCGTCATTCTAAATGTGTGTTACGCTTTGATTCTGTCAACTGTAGACTCCAGCTCTGGGGAAACACTACTCTCAGCGTTGGGCTCAGGAGGATCTGCTGGAGGAGCAGAGGGAAGGAGCTCGAGCCAACGACAAGAAGAAGAACCTCATGGGGGGGCCGCTGTCTGAGCTGGACGCTAAAGGTGAGGGAAGACTGCACCACAATTTCTCCACAGGCTGGTTTGCTCTAGGTATGAACATGCCAGACGACAGTTACTACACGAGCATGAATTCACCTTAATCCTCATCTTCAAATATTTAGATGTGGACTCCCTGTTGAAAAAGTCAGAGTCCCAGCATGAATCTCCAGAAGACGGATGTCCCTTCGGTCCTCTCACACAGCGTCTGCTCCAGGCCCTTGTAGAGGTCAGTCCGTTGTAGACTTAATGTTTTGTCAAGAACGCACGCTGATAAAAATGCATAGTTCATCTTTAACTATTGTGAAAAAACCCTGAAGCGTGACCATAATTAGCAAGATTTTGATCTGTTTTCCTCCAGGAGAACATTATATCCCCCATGGAGGATTCTCCTATACCCGACATTTCAGGAAAGGATGCTAATGATGGTGCTGGGACTTCTCCTCGCAGCCAAGGAAAAGCTTATAGGTATTTGTGCAACACTTAACAAACATACAAGATATCAGATGCACCTATGGATGTATTCAAAGACGCCACATTCAGGCTTGTGTGATGCATCTGCGGTGAAGCCATCACGCTCTGTGGTTCTGTCCTGTTCAAATAGTGGAAAATACCAAAGACCTTTGCGCTGCTTTTGGATAATCTAACAAAATAAAGACCAAAAGCGAACGGCAGGGAATAACATTTCACAATTGCGAAGTGGTTTTACAATATTTTGCCGTTAAGAACTTGTTAAATTTGACTAATCATAATAATTAATCCTTCATTTAAGTTTAAATAAAGTTAAGTGACCGTCCTGATGCTCTAGTTAGCTAATTTAAGACAAGTATTTTTTATTAAATATATCTGAAGGATGCTGAAAATTATATTTATCAATCATCATCAATCTTTTGTGTGAATTTGCAAAAAACTAAGATTTGCTTATCACAATATGTAATTATTACAGTGCAACTCTGCATAAGCCTGCTGAAACACTATATATTTAATACATAATGTGTGCATTTGTTTCCAATGTTCTAAATAAAATCACATCATGACAGCCATTTTACAGGCACAGGAATATATGAAGAAACTAATTGCTTAAGGAGAGTTCATCTTAAATATTGCATTCTAGAAATATTTTTCTTATAATCTGGATCAGATAAAGTACTTTTTAATTTAACCAAGTGTCCTGTATTGTGAATACGTGTCTGGCATTTGAGAATTCAGCCAGTCATGATGATTTTAATAAGGGATGGACCTCCTGCCTCCATAGACTTGCATGTTTTAGGAGTCGTGGCTTCCCTGTACCAATATGGCCACCATGGTGATGCATCGCTCTAATGAAAAGCAACAGTCAAGACTCTATCTACGTCTAGATATCAGTGAAGGGCACAAAGATCAGTTCTCCACATCAGATAACCTCGACAACCATCTTCACACACCAGTTGCACTCACACACTGCTCTATTAGTTGTGAGACTAGTTGGAGATTGGTACGTTCTATACCACACACCTAATTACTTTCTTTTCCCCCTCCAGTGTTCCTCACACACGCTCTCTGGAGGCTCGGATCAAAGAAGAGCTGGTGGCTCAGGGGCTGCTGGACTCTGAGGAGCGACCCGGGCCAGGAGGAGACTCTGAGGACGAGGTGCTGGCAGAGCTGCAGAAGAGACAAGCAGAGCTCAAAGCCCTCGGCGCTCACAACAGAGCCCGCAAGCAGGAGCTGCTCCGGTGAGGATGCAGAGCCACTACGATTATATTTACCATGACATAAACTGTACTATACATAAAGTCTGATCCATGATCAGCTGTTGACATTAACTTTTTTATTTGCTGCTGCCTCACAGGTTGGCGAAAGAGGAGATGCGCAAGCAGGAGCTGAGGCAGAGAGTCAGGGTGTCTGACAATGAGGTGATGGAGGGATTTCGACGAATCATGGCAGCCAGGCAGAAGAAACGCACTCCGACCAAGAAGGAGAAAGACCAGGCCTGGAAAGCACTGAAGGAGAGGGAAAGCATCCTCAAGCTGCTGGATGGATAGAGGAAGACACAGTTTGAGTTTTCAACCGGAAAGAAGATTGACACAGATTAGAACAGCAGTGAACAGCTTTATCCGTGATGGTGTATGATACAGTGTACTCTAGGTGTGTGTGATTTCACTATGGACATTTGTGTGGTAGTTTTTACGTCATGTACAGCAGAGAGCTGATTCGATCAGTAACATTTAGTATGCATCAAAGACTTTTCCTCCTTTTTGTTTGACTTTTTTCATGTCAGTTGAATTTTTACGTTGATTTATATTTTGTTTACTATTGTAATGTTATGAAAACAGTACACATGAATGTTTGAATAAATCAGAATGACTTAAAGACTGAAGATTTTTTATGCGTATGAAAAGCAATTGATAGGAGAGTGTGTAACATTGTGTTTTCTTCAGTTGATTAATATTTCATGTGTTGCTGTGTTTATGTTGCAAACCTTTCAAACCGAGGGCCCTAGGCCTTCTGTTAGTGAGGTAGTGGCAGGACCAGTACCGAATGCTAGACTCTTAACGTTTGTCGTCAAGGCATTAAAACACTAACATGTCCGCAACCTAACGTTTCAGTATTTAATTATTTTTCCCCGCACCATAAGGAAGAAATTGACATTTTCTTACAACTGAACAACTTGCTTCCCATCCCTGTGCATATTTATCTACAGTTAAATCCTTGTGCAAACAATGCTGATTTTTAGTCAAACACTCAAAATATTAAATACACTTATTAAATATTTATATGACCATTTCCCCAAATCAGTGTCATTGGAGTAAACGGAGCCAAAGGCCTGGGGTAAGTTAACCCAGAGGTTCAGCTTTCTCCATTGTTAAATAATTTCCATTAGCATGATGTCTATTAATATTACAATAATATTATTGCAACAACGGCACGGAGCATCTAGAGCTATGTACAGTGCTCCTCATCTGTCGGTACGTTATTTTATGTTGGTTGCGTAACATGTTTAAATCAACTTGTTGTGCTTTTTTTTTTTTTTTTTTACCGAAGTCACAAAATCTAATGTGTCAAACATGAGAAATATCACACAAGCACGTCTTTCTACCGTAAGTGTTAGAAATTTGCCTAAAAACTGTAAATAAAGCCTTTCATTCACTGAATTTGAAAATCAATATCCTTTGTCTGAAAGATCTGAGAGATCATTTTAAGAAGTGTCCAATCCCACCACACTCTTCCTCTTTACCGAGCCACCACAAGATGGCAGTCACTGTCCTTTGTCCGTCCGCTCCCGCTGCATTTACATAGCAAATGGCCAGTGGTTGACATTAGCCAAACACAGTGTGTGTGAGTGTCGGTGTGGTGTTGAGGACATCCTCGCTGATGCTGATCCCAGGACAGAGCAGGACACTTTGTTTCTCACAGTGTGCAGCTGTGTGTGAGGGTCACTCAGTTCAGAACAGTCACACACACTTTTTCGCTTTCAGAAACTGTCACATGGTTACAATCAACACACTGCTGGTTCCAGACAATAAATTCCAAATGTACTGAGAGGTGAGGGGACATGTGGCCACCAAAACTGATGCCTGTGGATCCAAATCTTTCCCTTAAGTATTTTGTTAGAGTTATTAAGTGATTTCTATCATCGTCATCATCGTCATCATCATCAGCATCATCATCTCCCTGTGGTCAAGAATTCTCTATTACGAGACTTCAGACCTCTACTGAAAATACATTTTTAAAGGGACAATTGCCTTAAAAATAAAAAAATGCACATTTTCCCTTGTACCTCTGAGTCTATTTATCCATCTCGATCGTTTTGGTGAGAGTTGCTCAGTTTGGAGATAGTGACCATAAAGATGTCTGGCTTCAGTCGGCAGATTTAGTTTAGAGAGAAAACTGTTTCTACATGAATCTGCTCACAACAAGGTCCGTGGGTTATCTTGAGTTGCTGGGTTGTGATTTCTGGAGTGCCATCTAGTTCCATTATATTGGTTAGAAAGCAGACATCTCTTGGCAAATCACACCAAAACAATTTAGATCAATGCCACCCAAACCTTTTCCCCTGGATGGCCAAAACCAAAACTTAATAATGGACCACAGGCTGAAAGTGTGTTAAGATGGAACTATATGGAAGTGAGAAAAATGTGTTAACTCTCTTGTGAACATTTTTTCTTTTCACCAAGATAATCTGTCAACTTGTGTGTTTTATTGAGCTGTCTGCATTTTATTGAATGCAATTTCTTGTGTTTGTGTTTGTACTGTCCATTGTGTATTTGTTTATGGTAGGTTTATGTATCTTAAAGGCCCATCTGGACACGGGCATTGCAAATGACCTCAGGCTATAAATGCTGTAGTGTGTGGAACCACTTCTGTGGCGTACATGGCCCTATGCAAATACACATTTGAGGAAAGTGAAATAGCATGAACAGTGATTCATTTTATAATAGTTTTTATCATTTTTTATTTTCTTTCGCTAGAAAACATCTGGCAGACCAAATCAAACCCCACTTTGGCCAGCCCGGACCTGGATGGAAAAATAGCACGACATGTAAGAGGATAATAATGTACTCTGGATTTTTGGTTGAATTTTTTGGTGGTCCTTTTAATATAGAAATGTTTTGTACCTACACTACAACTCACCATAAAACTGTACTGCTCAGCTCAGACACATTTGACATATTTTTTATTGTAAATTTCAATTCTTCTTGCATGTTTGTTTTTAATTGTTTCTTACAATGTTTGCTGATCCTTGTGTGTAAAAACCTACTTCATCCTCAACAATACAGTCGAACCATCTTTTAAGAAAAAAAAAGGCAGCCTGGTTCAAAAATAAAAGCTAGACTGGAGGCTCCAACAATGGCCCGATCGTTGTGTGAAACCCCCTCAGTTTAGACCACTGTCCTCTACACAAATTCATAATGCCATCAACCTGTGTATATGAAAGCTTTTAATAACATGCAGACCTATTGAATCCTCCTCACAGGTGAATGAGAGGTTGAATAGAAGGTTGTGGCGGCCCCTCGAGGCTGGGCGTACCGCACAGTGCCTTTGTTGCATTTGTTGTCATTAGAACTAAACTGAAGGGCAGGTGGGTTCTGTTTATACACTGGCTCATACACGCTCAATGATGCCTGTCCGCTGTTTGCATGTCACGTATTGAGCTCTTTTTTTCAAGGCCAGACTCCTTTTGGCAGCCCAGGTGGTGTGTCCCTGACGGATCTTCAGCGTGAGGCTCTAACTCCGGCCTCGGCTCCACTTGGTCACGTAGCTCCCTCTCCTCTCTCCATGTGAAATTCAGCTCTGTGGTGAGCTTCTTCGCTCCTCTCTGTCATGGCCTGTAAACCTTTACGGCTGTTTAAGGAGAGGGCTCTCCACTGAAGGGTAAATAACTTGAGTATTCTGGCACAAAACGTGCAGCAGCTTCATGTCTGGGAAGCTTTTTTCTATGTTTCCTCAGGCAATTACGAGAAGACAATGAGTGTGTAAATACTGTGCTATCAAGTGGGCAGGATGGCACACACACACACACACACACACACACACACACACACACACGCACATGCACGC
>OMLP01028955.1:0-13109 GCA_900302685.1 Spondyliosoma cantharus | reverse complement strand
CAGAATATTTTCCATTTCCATGTGTGTGAGTTAAAAGGGAAAGAGGAGAATCAATAAAGCATTAGTGGAAAGCCATCAAAATATTCTGGAGCGATCTAAAGCTTATTACAGCCAGCAGGTCAGGAAGTTGGATATCATTTATTTAATGTGAGTTACCTTAAGACTACAGTTAAATCAACTTTATTCTGTCCATTTGACCACGCCGTCTGCCTCAGTTATTCAGAGAACGTGTAAATTACAATAACAAGTTGTGGGCGTTTTCACATAAACTTTAATGTTATACAGTGTTTCTCCCTGATTCATTTGGCTGAGATCAGCTCTCTATGTTTTTTCAACCCAACCAATGCAGACCCACTCTATATAACAACATCAAATCCTCTGGTGGAGGCACCTCTCTCTTAGGCTATGATGGGAGGCTCATGTACGCAGCTCATCAGCAGCCTGTTTGCCCATATGTGCCTCACACCCCACAGTCCCCAGTGGGTCTTGGCTCTGTGCAGTGATACCATCTCATCTGCCAACATGGACCACTTGGAAAAATCCCCAATCCCTCTTCTGGTTGGCCTATCTTGCCCTCACTGGCTAGTGTTATGAGCTGCACAGAGAGTGTAGCCAGTCGGTCCACCAAGTCAAGTGCCCAGTTAAGGGGCTGGCCGATAGCAGCTGAAGAAATGCAGGTGAATATTGAATAAGAGAGGTTAAGCATTCAATGAGTAGTCATCATGAGAACTGAAAATTAGTGGAAGACAAGAGAGAGAAAGCGCATATTGTCCAACAGTAAACACACACACACACAGTGCATTAGCCAGAAATGAATCTTAACAAATGTACTTTATCATCCTCGACTCAAAACAGGAGATGGGAGAAGCAGTAGTTTTGTTTTGTCGAATCGCTAAGGTCTGAATCCTCGGGGCCAGTGCTGATGATGGCATATGCTGTGGGAAGCAGACAGACTGGATAGCAGGGTCCAGTGTCATATCTGCAGTGTGTGTCTGCAGGTCCCGCGCGGCAACGGTTCGCTTATCCCCCTGCCACCGCACATATGTTTGGGAAACGGAACAGTTGGACGTGGCCGAGGGCTAAAATGGGTCAGACCGACACAGATGGAGAAAAAACTCCCACTGGGTCACTGTCAGATGACTAACACCCACACAAAAAAGTGAGAGAATATTTGTGTGTATGTGTGTGTGTGTGTGTACCTACTTGTTTATGTGTCTAAGGGGTGATACAGTCAAATTTTGACAAATTTTAACAGCTTGCTGGCAACATCTCTGTTGAAACAAGGATAGACAAAAACAAGTTTTGAATTTAAATTGGGTCATGCAGTGCCTGAGTAGCCAAGGGCAAACCATGAACTCTGAATAAAACCAGAGGGTGTCCAAAATTCTTAACATTAAATTGGGCTTTCTGCTTTGCTTTGTTAACTCCTCTTCCTTGACTTCACTTCATGTATAAACACAGCCAAAGCCATATGATCATTAACTTGAGTCTTTGTCTCATTTAAAACTAGAACTGTGACCACAATAAACAGACTGTATTTATTTATTTATTTATTTTACAAAATACTTCCATCAAACTTGACTGGCATAACAGCTGACATTTTGGATAAATTGAAAGCTTTGGGTTTTTGTCCCTGGGAACGTCAGAGCTTCTCGACAAGAAAAATCAATTGAGAGTGCAGGAAAACCAAACACATCTCTGGACAGATGGAGAGCAGTTGGCATTAAATGCACCTCAGTGATTAAGTGGAATCATCCAGACCAGTAGATTGTATATTCCACAACAAGAGGAAGTGCCACTGAAACAATCAAGTATTAAATAAAGCAGCGTTACATTATACCGTCATCTTTCCAAAACAAGGTGTTACTAATAAAATCTTTCGGAGCACATCTCACAAAGGTGCCATTGGAAATTCTCCCTCAAGAGACGAGGTAATCTGCAGACAAAGCTGTCCTATTCTTTATCAGCAATCCATGGTGTCACAGCTAAAATGTATTCAGAGCGCTTCAGGCAAATGTCCTTGGTTGTCAAAACCTCCATTAGAACTGGAATGTGAGGCAATAATTGCAGAGTTGAAAGGTCACAAATCCATTTGTTCATTATGAAAATGGAAGGGAAATTTCTTTCAGTATAATCCTTGGCTGACTTTTGATTCCATCTTTCCCAACACAAAGAGATCGGCCGATGCTGCCAGATGAAGCCCGAAACGCATTATTTTGCTGCCACTTATGTTTTTTTCTTCTCACTTTTATAGATTTGAGGGTTTAGAAAAAAACACCTTTGGTAAGCCAAGAGCTCCCACTCATCTGTCTGCCTGGGCCTTTTTGAAAAGCACTTGTGTTCAGCGTAGATACAACACACGGAGAATCATCACAGAGCATCCGCCGTCTTTCACCTCAAATGAACCATGCCATCATACGATGACACGCAAAGTCCCTTTGCGCAGGATACAAGCCATGTTGTCAACCGTGCATTAGTATGTGGGTGGCATGTGCTCTGTGAGACAGTCATATGTTTATAGTGAATCTCTTGGATGAAAGTCAAGTTTGCAGCTGCAGCCCCGAAATAATTCATCGCTCGCCTTTTTACCCGGGAGGAGCCACAGGTAGTTGATGAAGTGGCAGTGCCAAGACTCCCAACTGGCGAAGACGAAGCGCAGCTGCCAGGAGTCAGCGCGGCCAGATGCCGCTGCTGATGTACCATGTGTTCCAAGCAGGGCAACAGTGTGTTTGTGTGTGAGCTGGGGTGGGAGGGGAGAGAAAGGAGCGCTTGCCAAGACATTCTCACATTGATGCCAACCTGACACATGCTTGGGTACTCCCCACGGTTTGTGTTACCATCTCAGCCTCTCTCACAGATCTGTGGGGGGTCCCCTCTTTCCCTTTTCCTCAGATGCAGTCTTTTGCCAAGGTGGGAGTTGGCGCCTGCTTGCGGCCGTCCAGCCCATCAGCGGCGAGATCCTTTCAGGTGGTCTTTGCTGAATGGTGTGTTGGCAGCAGGCCATCACAGCAGAATGCCAGCTTCTGCTAGATACTCTGCCTATCATGTTTTCGCCATAACCGTAACCCTAAGTCCTCACGTCTCGTCCTCTCACCCCTGACAAACAGACATATACGTGATGCCTTTTATCATCCTCTGCTTTTCATCCATCCATGCAGTTCTCGAGTTGCCGTAAATACGTCTCTCATTGGCTCAGATTCCAGTCCCAATATAAAACATGTCAAAAATATGGCCAACTTCCAGGAAGCAAATCCAAAAACATGGGTCGTCTGTGTCTTATTTCGTTTCATCGGAGATCGCATTCGGTCATTTTAGGTTGAACCCAGATGAAAAACCGGCAGTGCCATCTGCATAAAAAAAGACGAAAAGACTGTGCAAAAGCCCTAGAAATAAAGGATTCTCTGGAAATTACATAGCTGCTGGGGTAGCATAGCATCCCCTTGAATAGCGTTTTCCCCACGAATGGGAACGAGTGGTCTTTGACGATACTATTCCTGAGAGTGGAGGGGAGTTCTCTGAAACAAAGGCACCAATTTCGTTAGGAACATGCCATCCTTGTTTGCAGTGTAGGGGGTTTGGGGAGGGAAGTGAAAACTTTTTGAACGTGTGCCATGTCTGTACCATTCTCTTATCTGAGGCCCGCGACTGCCAGCTGGCGGCTGAATGTACCCACTTGCACTGTGATGATGAAGCCAGCCAAGCTAGTTGGCACACTGAATGGTAGGACTGGCATGTGATCTAAAGCCAAACACAGCTCTGTGTGGGGTAGCTGCATGTACACTGC
This sequence comes from Spondyliosoma cantharus, assembly GCA_900302685.1. NCBI lineage: Eukaryota > Metazoa > Chordata > Actinopteri > Spariformes > Sparidae > Spondyliosoma > Spondyliosoma cantharus. Next base: position 9,325 of record OMLP01028955.1, on the reverse strand, counting down.
ACTCTCCCTTCCCCTGTCCTCATCTCTGGTGAGCAGCCTCTCCACTGGATCAATCCTCAAAATGGGGGTGGAACTTGCCAACAACCAGCAAGCTAGGTTAAGGACCACAGGATGACAGACAGCAACACAAGTCTTGTACTGCTATAATCAATGATACAATTATCTGAAACTGGCTGTCTGTGAGAGACATGTGACTCAAGTCATTGATCCAAGTCTCAAGTAAGCCCTAAGTCAATTTTTCTTAGTGCAAGTCAAGTCTCAAGTCATGTCACTTCCCCTCCCAAATATTCTGCAGTCTTACTTGCAGCTTTCAGTCAGAAAAGAAAAGGTATCAGCACCTGTCTGATAATGATATGACTGGCCAATGTATCTACCCTGTTCAAAAAGTTGACAGTAAATTGTATTTGTATTATAACTGATAATCAGTTAAATAGATTTAATCGAATCTTTTCTGACAAATACAGACTAAAAAATAAATTTAGATAATGTGACTTAAAACATCAAGTCAAGTCACAAGTCAAGTCAAACAGTGACTTGAGTCGACTCAGGTTTAAGGCACAATGACTCAGGTCTGCATCTCTAGTTTGTGGACACACTGCATCATTGCATTGACCTCAAAAATATCAAAACAGAACGAAAAGGGCTGAAATTGATCTTAACATCTAATTTAATTCAGATTAATTGCACTACAATTAAATAATCTTCTGCAGAGATGAAGTCGTGATCTCATAGCAGGTGCATTTAAATCATTTAATATGAAATGTGTCAAAGAAAGTATACAGCTTCCTTAAAGTCACAAATTGTTCTTTGACGAGTAAAAACTGTAGTATTCGTGGTTTGTTGTGTGCACCTACGAGGTCGGAACCATTCGGGCGACGTGTGTTTCATGTAGGAAGATTAATGCCGCTGCGCCGTCCTTCACTACAAGACATACCGGCTTCTGTTTTAGGTAAGGTGAACATGGATTAGAGGAGATACGTGTACGTGTACACTGAAACACAGGTCTTAATTTATATGAAGTATTTATGTATTATTCGACGTAGAAACTGGATGTTTATCGTCCGTTATTTTAGCCATTATTTCGGCTGAAGTCCGTCAACTCAGGCTCGTCTTTAACTGTCAGTTAGCTTACTTACGTTACCGAAATAATGTCAGTGATGGTATCATAGACATAACGTTATATACAATGGTCACTATTAGCCACCAATAAAGTTAATGTTACCGGTACTGAACCCGACTCAGAAAGAACCGATCATTTCCACATACGTTACTGAAAATAGTTTAAAACATAATTCAGCTTCAGACTCTCTCCTCTATGAAATAAACGACTTGTTTTACCAAGTTGTCCGACCAACAGTCCAATAACACGATACGGATCATAATTAAAGGGATACTCCACCGATGTTACACATCAGCTGCACTTTAATCATTGTAGACAACAGTGCTGCCCTGCCTGTGATAACAGCTGCATAACATCTTGTGAGGCTGTGGTGGGAGCTTTCTAAAGCTTGTGTTACAAATTAGAGGTGCGGGATAAAGTGATGGAAAATGTAGCATTCAGTGTTTGGCAGGATTGAAACATCATGTAACCAGTGATGTATTGAGTGAGTATTTCCATTTTCTGGTAATTTATACTTCCACTCCACTACATGTTGGAGGCAAATATTGTACTTTTTAATCACTAGATTAATTTAATTTAATTTAAAACTTAAATTACTAGATTTCAGTCATTTTCAGATTACATGCTCCATCAGAGTCAAATGAGTACATGTTTAGATTAAAAAATTGTATCAACAATCAGATTTTTTTTTAAAAAAAAAACACTGATTCCAATAATAATAATAAAAAAAATGGTTAACATTGGATCCAATAATTGGCCATAGAACACAGTATATGCTTACATGTAAATATATTTATAATTTACTTTTACTTACATTTGATGCTTTGATACTTAAGTAGATGTAATATCAGATACTTTTTTTGGGCAGTTCATGGCTTTATTGATAGGACAGCTTGAGAGATGACAGGAAACATGATTAGAGAGAGGGGTGGATGACAGCCAAGGACCGCAGATCAGACTCGACCCCTGGACATAGCCTCTGTATACAGGACGCATGCTCTACAAACTGCCCTACTGTCCACAATATCACAAAGTATTTAGACTTTTACTCAAGCCTATCTCAAGTCAATGTATATTACTTTAACTGAAGTATGACTGCTGGATACTTTATACAACACTGTATGTAACTAATTTTGACAATCTCTCTCTTAAAGCATGACAACTGCAATACTATATCGATGGAGCACCCCTTTGATTTTTCTCTCGTCAACTAATTGACAATTAATCAACTACTGACACAGTTTTTCCAATCTACATTGCAACTTCAGATACATTTAAGCTGCATATAGTGAGTTTGTGTTATATAGTGATATTCTAGATGAATGAAAGCTTAAGGGATGTGATTGTCAACGAAAATTGAATATTAGAGAAGGAAGTCAGGAGGATGAATAGATCAGAGTAGAAGATGTCAAACGTTGTGTGCTAACGTGCCTTTTTTTCCTGTCAACTCACAGATTAGTCAGTTATGAGCATGTGCAAGTGACTGAGGATGGAGCCATCTTGAGGTTCTAACTCTGCAGGATCTGAACAGTTTCAGACATGCTGTCAAGACTTCTTGCTGTCGCCTGCCACTCTCTGAAGTGTGCTTTGCCTCACTGGAAACTCGCTCTTCAGAGGACTCCTTACCCGTCAAAGCAAAGGCAATGGCTGCAGGGAACTGTGGTTCAAAGAAGGGCTCATGGAGGGACTAAAGCACCTTCATGGAGGTTAAACCAGAAGCCGGTGTTTGCCAGAGCTCCAGCATTTGGAAACAGGCTGGCTATCATAGACAGCAGTGGCAGCCACAGTTACCAGCAGCTGTATTGCAGCAGTTTAGGTCTTGCAGGTAGAATTAGCACTGCTCTCAAATCAGAGTTGGGGGGTCTGGAAGGCAAACGAATCTCCTTCCTGTGTGCTAATGATGCTTCCTACACAGTGGCACAGTGGGCGACTTGGATGAGTGGTGGGACGGCAGTACCACTCTACAGAAAACATCCTGAATCTGAGCTGGAGTACATCATCTCTGACTCCCAGAGTTCACTGTTGGTGGCAGGGCATCCCTATGGTGAAACTCTTGAACCACTGGCACAGAGGCTGGGTCTGCCATGCCTGACACTGCCCCCTACTTCTGACCTAAGTACTTTAGATGGGACAGACTCCCAAGAGAAGGAGACAGCCATCACTGACTGGGCTGATCGACCAGCAATGATTATCTACACCAGTGGTACCACAGGGAGACCCAAGGGAGTTCTACATACACACAGCAGCATCCAAGCCATGGTAAACGTTGTCTTTTAAACTATAATGTAACTGGAGACACAACAAAATACATGCCTCTAGTTTGATAACGGTAGATGTTTATAAGTAGCATAAAAGGTTGATTTACGTCTTTGCCAACAGAGGCTGGTTAAGCTGGTGCTCATTAGAGCCCAACCACTCTGGGTTTTTAAAGCTGATGCCAATACTGGTACTCAGGAGTATAAACATTCAAGTATTGATATATTTACAAATAATTGTTTACATTAACACATATTCTTTTTGTAATTATCCCTCAAATGTTGTTATCAAACACTGTTAATGATAGTAGTATTTTTTACAGTTAAATGCACAGAAACAATAAACTTCACTGGAAATCCTGGGCATCTTTATCCGCATTATGTTCCCGTAAAAACAAGTTTTGGTATCTCTACATATAAGACAGCATATACACTGATTGGCTAATGTCAGCTGAAAATACCAGCCAATCGCTATATATCAGTCAGGCTCCAGTGAGAATGGACTCGAAGCTGTGGCTAATTGAAATACAGAGCAGCAACGATTGTCTATGAACCAGCTATTGGCTCTTTGTGTCTACTAGGACATTTTAAACCTGAATGACAGCTAAACATACCACTGTACTTACAACAAAAAACAGTATTTTTAACTTGTTTTTCAAACAGCCATGATGATGATATTGATATATGATATTAAATTCATCCAAGGGGACTTCATTCAACCTTTTCAGATATAATATCATTAATAACATACTTTGTGTTCTACTCAACCGCACTATGTTGTACTAAATAGTGAGATCATGATATTGATGGATTTACTCATAGAAATATAATCTTACTATAGATTTTTCTATATTGACAAGATCAAGAAACCCATTAGATAAATGCCAAACTAGGTCTGAGGTCATTTGGAGACGGTATGTATCTTGGTCACATTTAAAAAGAAATCAAATCAAATCTAAGGGATCCATGTAGAGCTTATTTGTGTTTGTGATGTGTTTATATAAAAAGATGAATGTCAGTATATCGTTATCAAATACAGACAGAAAAAAATGTCTGCATGTTTTTGAATATTCAGACACCCCCTCAGCCATTTGACTCCCTGATTAGCATCATTCCTCTTTTGTTCCACTCAGGCTTCTTGAATAATCACTAATTTATGCCATTAAAGATCTCCTGAAGATTTGCCTGTATATTTTTAAGTACAGCTGACCTACATGTCCAATAGTGTGGAAAATTAAATTACTCTGAAAGACGACAGAGCTTCATTTGTCTCTGGTTGGCTCAAGGAGGTGGCTGAGTGAGTGATTAAGTGAGTCTGTCTGTTTTTACTGGAAGGCAACAACATCAGGTTGTCAGAATTCCTGCAAAGCTCCTCTGCCAGGTTAATGTGAAGGAAGACTTGAGTCAACCATTTCTGATGTTGTTACAATGTGTTCAATGTTTTTGTGTGTGTGTGTGTGTGTGTAACGCCTACACAAACAGCACTGATTCAGTCTTCCTAGTGAATAGAACATTGAATGCCAATTTGCGAATATAATGATTGAGCCTGTGCTTGGGTTGTGTTTTATGCATGATGTTAGTTACAGACACATGTGATGAAGAGTGTCAGAGGTGTACTGAATGCAATCTGAGTGATCAGAATCTGCAGTAACATCTGTAACAAAGGCCACTCCTCAGTGACCCACATTGCCTTGTTGTTGGAGTTCTTTTTTCGAGTAGAGTCAAACATTAACATGAGGCCTGATACCTGCATGCGTGTGTGTTTTATGCAAGTGTGTCAGCAATTTCTAGCCATGAACTGTTCAGTTAATATCCATGTACGTATATTCATAAGCATGTGGCGGAACTTTCACTCTTAATAAACAAAATTATACTCTATACTTTCTGCTTACACAAACAAACAGGAAACAGGACACTAGGACAGAACTCTTGTACAGTTTACTGTAATGCAGTTCAATAACACTGACGGGAACAAATCACCTTATAATTGCATTAATAAAAGTGAGAACAACATCAGCTTTACAAAGCTAGTGTTGAGATTCAACCTGTTGTAACACATTATAGACTATTTCAGATGTTCCTCTATAACTGGACACTCACAGGCGGATCGTTTAAACCGACACAATTCCAAAATGAATTGCTGAGCAATCATTAGTGGTTGTCAGGAGCACAAGGATGAAGTTCAATTTCCATTCCCTCCATAATCACCTAATCTAATTTTGGCAACTAAATGAACCTTAATGGTGAATTTGAGGAATTTATCATTTTGAATCCAGAGTGGAGGACAGAGAGTGTTACATGTTGTAAAAGACAATTTTGTGATTTTTGAGGAATATAGATAAAATGTCCCTTATTTGACTTGAGTAGAAGGAATTCTAAGCTAATATTCTTCATGACTGATATATCTGGTGGCTTAATTCTCTCTTTTTTCTTTTATTGCGAACCGCTAAATTCATATGATGATGTGCCACCATATTAAATATTGATAGCAGCTATGATGATAGCAGGCATATATTTTTCAAAACATGCAGTATAAACACTGGGAGAAATTAGCTGATTTCTCTACCTAGAGGTGCCTCAATGGACCAGCTGGATTATGATAAATTTGAGTTATTATTATGCTCTCCAACAGTAGCAATAAACATTGTTCAGAGGGGTCTCTGGGCAGGAGTATTTTTTGTATGAATTACTAAGTGAGGTGTGAACGCAGCAGGTTGGGAAGTAAAAATGTTAAATAATTATAATTATTACTAAATGTCTGCAACAGTGGAAGCTGATTGAGATAATTAATTGTAAAGACACCCTCTCTTTCCTCCCATGTCTCATCCATCAGGTCCAGTGTCTGGTTTCAGAGTGGTCGTGGTCCAAAGATGACATCATCCTCCACACCTTGCCGCTCCACCACGTGCACGGCATCGTTAACAAGCTTCTGTGCCCGCTCTGGGTGGGCGCCACCTGCGTGATGTTGCCTGACTTCCAGCCTCAGAAGGTCTCAACTGCCCTCCTCCTTTTCCTGTCTATCTTTTTCTTTTGGTACAATATACCATTCATTAAAGAAGTTGCACAGCTGTATGGCTCAGGAAGTGACTGCAAGACCCAAGCTATCGTTGACAATGAGGCATATGGGCACAGTGCTGCTGGGTTGAAAAAGACCTTCAGCTCTTTCCACATCATTCCCTCTTTCTCTTTCCCTTTCCACTTCCATTTTTCTCCTCCTTCCTTTCTCCTCTCCCCCTCCTTCTATCAGTCTCTCCTCCTCTCCCCTCTCTGACTGTCAAACTAAGTGTTTGGGGCTCAGTGATGAATTGCCCTGTGTGGCTTTGTATCTGACCAATGCCGACTCACGGCAGGGGCTTAAGCAGCGGATCAATCGATGAGCTGACATTGAGGGATGATAGTGCTTGTTTGGCCCACAGAAGGGAGGGGAAGATGGGGGGCTCAGAGTATGTGTGTGTGGGTAGATGTGGCTTTAGCCCATATGTGGGTGTAAATGCACGTGTTTTCCAATGTATGTGGGTGTTTTTTTGTTGTTGTTTTTCTTGTATGTCGGGACCTGCAAAGCTCAGTGGCAGGGAAGGTAGATGGAAAGGAAAGGAAAGGTCTTTAAAGGACATATGTATCTGTCAACATGGGTATTGCTACACTGTTACAGCTATCAGTATTCAGCTGTTATCCCTGACCTTGTGCACCAAACCACAAAACCCCTCCTCTCAGCCTAAAAAAAACCCTTTATTCTCCTCCTCCTCCTGAAGTTACAGTACATTGATGAAGTGATCGATAGTCTGTCTCTTCTATCCTTTAAGATCTCTGAAGGGTAGCCTAGGCAGCAGAGGCCGCCATTGATTTTTGCTGATATCGCCTGGAGATAGTGACAAAGATTTTCAGTGCAGGAATTGTGATCCAGTAAATCGCAGATAAGTCTATTTCAAGTGTGCTGTTGTAGACTGACAAAGGCAGTTACTATTCCTGGGGTTCATACAACATTGGGCAGATTTTGTCTGCATCCCCATGGACTACTTCATCATAGCGGCAAAAATTGGATTAAGGAGAGGAAATTCATTCACACTCACATATGATACTGTATCATAGATTTTGTTGAGCTTTTTATTGAAAGGGCATCGAAAGTTTCCCTACAAACTCAAAATCTGCCTGTTCTATGAGTCAAAGTCAGAGCCGATATCTCTAGAGTAATATTTCAAACACCAGTGGTTTAGGTTTGCTTTGGTGGATAAAGGAATGTTCATAATGTTTGACAATATTGGTCCAGACAGAAATATCTTACCAACTGTTGGATGGATTTCCATAGGATTTCGCACTGTCATTACATGGTCCCCAGAGGATGAAGCCCTACTGGCTTTGGTTTTATTTCTCTAGCACGATCAGCGGGTCCAACTTTACATTCCCTCCACCAAGGAGGTTATGTTTTAACCCGTGTCCGTTTCCAGTATCCAGGAATTTACTCTCACTTTCTTCAGGTTTGCAAGGTACAGCAGTTTTTGACATTTTTCATGAATATCTAAGAGAATAATGCATGGATTTTGATCAAAAAATCTGCCATATTTAGGTGGCTGGTATGGATGAGTGAGTACAATGTGATGCAGCTCCAAGTAAAAATCCATGTCTAGTGAATTTGAATATGTTGTCACAGAGGTTAATTTTTTCAGTCGCTATATGGAAACAAATATGACATTGATTGTACTAATGGGGACTGTCAGGCCTTGGCGGAGGTATGCTGTCTACTGAGTGCCATTCTGGTTTAACCTGTGAAATATCTCAACAGCCACTAGATTTATTGGGAGGTGCAGGCATTCATGGTCCCCAAAGGATGAATCCCATTGGCTTTGGTGATCCCCTGAATTTTCCTTTATCATCACTGTGAGGCGGTTTTTCATGAAACTTTGGTGCAGACACTCATCTTTCCCGTCAGTTAATTTTAATCACCCCTGCTGTTTCCTTTATCCATTATTAGTTCAATATTCAAATGACAATGCTTAGCATGGTAAATATTGTTCTGTACCTGCTTAATATCAATATGTCTGCATTGTTATTGGGAGCTTATTACGATGCAACGTTAACATTTACCTGAAATTACTGCTCAGCCAAACTACGGTCTAATAGAGGTGGTGGCATGGCGGTAGACAATTTTTTTGATAGTACATTGAGTTTCAGTACCAGTACCAAAGCTATTCTTTTTTTCCCTTTTTACAAAAGATAAGCCAAATATATCAAATATATATGTCTAACTGCACAAAAAACATTTTCTTTATAAAACACAGCCTGAAATTAGAGAAATTATCATAGCTGATTAAAGGAAATAGATGAAAGAATAAGTACACTGGACGTAGATACAAGCATCAATGGCAACTTTTGATACCTGAGATACATTAGTGCTACGAACACAGGAAGAATTGGCAGTTGTGCTGGAGGCCCGTGTTGAGTGCAAGGCTGAGCAGCTCATTGAGTTGTTTAGGATGCAGGCCATGGCTCTGGGTTCTCACCACATCCTGTCCCCTAGGTGGAGGCCAGCTCTTTGACGGACATAAATTGCCTTCTTCTCCCCACCAGACTGGACTTCGTGGAAGCGCTCGACTGCACTTGATAGACACCACCCAGAATGGTCCGGGCACACTCAGTTAATAATCCTCCTCTCAAAGTTTGATTCTGCGTGTGTGTGCACAGGTGAACTGTAAACGCCAACAATTATTCAGCTTGTAATGATATTGTGAGAAACAGGGATTGGGTACCAATATGACCGTTGACTATTCATAATTATCTTAGCTTTATTCATCTATAAATTTCAGTTTGTTTATCCAAGGCGGAGGAGGTCAGAGGAGTAGTTGGTAGATAATAGATTAAGTGAGACTAAGATGAGGTGACTCAAAGGAGAAGTGGAAAGAAGAGTTTAGAAAGCGTTGGCACATTAAGAAGGATGTGTTGGTAGTGCAGGTGA